>PVKS010009813.1:0-62537 GCA_004027875.1 Aplodontia rufa
TTTTTAAAGGCGTACCATTTCTTTTCAATAGTTCCATAAGCGGTTGTTCCATTCTCATTCGTGACATTTCCGAGCCCATGGTGAATTCTAATCCCTAACAAAATTACAACTACAACAATACTACAAAACCCACACCAACAATAAGCATACAAAGACACACAGAACAAATTCTTCAACAAAACATAGGACGTCCTTCCCCAGCTCGAAGCCAGTACTTCCTCTCCTCGCAGGAGATACTTTCACCTAACCCAACTCTATCGAATGGAATTCTTGTTTATCCCTAACAACTTTCCTTGCCTTAGCCACATACCACTGTTTTCAGAGGAGTCCCCGTACGGGCCACCAACTTGCCGCGTTCGACCGGTGAAGCGGCAATAACGACACGCACACACTTGTTGCTTCTGGAGATCTCCCGTGCTCTCTCGTGCTCTCTCTTTATTCAGGAAGCTGCACCACTTATATAGAGCAGGTAACCCAATCAGCAGGTTGTTGCTATGAGGAAAAAGGCTCTGCTGCCGGCTCCTATTGGTTGTCTCTAAGTCAGATATTGCAAGCATATGAACCAGGAGCAGCACGAGGTCAGCTGACTTGGCTTGGCCAGCTGCCAGCCGCCATCTTAAAGCTGCCTGCGTGGCGTGGGCCCCGGGTGCCGCCCGCCACACCTAAGAGCCATCTCAGCTTCCAATCCAGTGTAGACTTTGTTGATATGGATCTTTCCTTTCTGGGTTAAAACCAGCAGAACCTAGAGTCACAGCAATGGAAGCAAACGTTTTTAAAGTGGGTCATTAGGAGTAGTGATGAAAGTTGACAATTGCATTTCTGTCCCTCAATTCCAAGATCTATGTGGAGGAACAGCAGCATACCTTGGTTGAACCTTTCATGAGCCAGCCCTATATTCTTTAAAACCAGCTGCTTCAGGGTGATGGTGAGTACAGGATAAAACCTGAAATTCTCATGGAAATTAGAAAATTACTTATTTTTTTCACCATATAGTTAGTTCCTTGATCATAAATAATGTTGTGGGGGCTGGAGCGGTGGCTCAGTGGTTTCAGCGCTTGCCTGGCAAGCACGAGGACCTGGGTTCAAACCCCAGCACCACGTACACAACTGAGTGTTGGAGCAACTAAGGCCATGTGAAAAACTAAATAAAGTTGCTTCTCTCTTTCTCTGTCTCTCTCACTGTCCCTCTCTCTTTAAAAAAAAAAAATAATAATGTTTTGTACGGTACCATGAAAGTAACTGCTGAGTTGGTGGAGCTGAGAGAAGCACTGTAGATAAGGCAGTCAACCCAAATACAGAATAGACAGTACAGTGAGAATGCATTGCCCCCCAAAGGAAGGGGTCCAGTGTGGTCCACCCAAGCAGTGGAACTTGGGGTAGGGCTCTGCTGCTGGCAATCGGGGTACTCACAATAATGGTAGCTAAGTGTCCCCCTGCTTTTCATAGGGGAAAGCTTTTGATTTACTTTGCTGATCTTGTGCATAGCACTTTGAGCAGCAATAGAGTAGCTGAGAAAGGCTGCCAACAGGTCTTCTCTCCATTCTGAATAATTAAAAACCTCTTCTGTGATGGGAATTTCCTGTGAGCATTCACATGGAACACAAACAGGCTCACTCTCTGAGCCATCCAAGATGTCTATCCTTGTACCTCTTTGCCAGATTTGTCTTCATCTTCACATCTTTTTCTTTGCAGAACTCTGACCATTGAATTCTACTATTAGTATTTTTCCATCATTCCAATTGGAATTCGGTTCAGTTTCTTTTTCTTTTCTTTCTTTTTTTTTTAAGAAAGAAGGAAAATGAGAGAGAGAGAGAGAGAGAGAGAGAATCAATTTTTATTGAGTTTTTCACATGGCTTTTGTTCCTCTGACTCTTAGTTTTGTACGTGGGTGCTGGGGTTTGAACCTGTGTACTTGCGCATGCCGGGCAAGCGCCATAACCACCAAGCCACCGCTCCAGCCCCAGTTCAGTTTCATTTTAACATAAAAATCTAAATTAGTGGGTTAAGCGAGAAAGAGGTTTATTATTTTCTTACATAAAAGAAGTCTTGAGCTAGGCTATGCAGAGCTGTCACTGCCTCATCAGTTTTAGGGTGTGGTCCTCAAACCTGGGTCCAAGATAGCTTTTAGAGCTCTAATTGTCATGTTTACCTCCTAACTGCCAGAAAGGAAAAAAGAGGAAACTGGCAAACTCAATTCTTTAATAAATTATTCTGGAGCACAACAATGCTGCTCACATCTCCTCATTATTTATTGTCCCCATCAAGCAATGTGCCCAAAGTCACTAAGAATGAGAGGAACAGTAGATCTTGGAAGGCCTTGTGTCTAAATACAATATTCTTACTTCAGGATACAGCTTCTTCAAAGCAGAGATAGCACATTCTTTTCCATGTTGTTCAAAATCACTCAACGCTGTGAGTGAGGGTAAGGTAGAGATCGTATCATCAGAGTCTAAGTCCAGCTGATGCTAACATACTTTGAGCACCATCTACAAACTAGGCTTGTTTTTCTCCTCTCACTTGGCAAACTAGCCAGAATACACTTCCTCTTAGGCCAAAAGTATAAATTAAAGACAAAGTATCAGGGGGCTGGAGCATTGCTCAGTGGTTACTGCATTTGCCTCTCATGTGCAAGGATATATTCGAACCCCAGCACCATGTGCACAATGAAGTGTCGGAGCAATGAAAGCCAAATGAAAATTGATTCTCTCTCTCTCCCTCTCACTGTCCCTCTTTCCCCTTAAAAAAGAAAGGAAGAAGCATTAGTTTGGAAAGAATAAGTAGTATTTATTTAGAGAGTGTGAAAAGACTCCCTTATCAAACTTGCTCGTACCTCTGGACTTGTTGGGTCTAAAGTTGTCTATACCGCTTGCGTTGGATTGAGGCTACTGCTGGGCATGTTTGACTTTATGTTATGGGGTTACAACTCATTTCACAAGGGACAATTCAGGTCACATGGTCACTTGGTGGTCCACGGTCACACAGTCTCCATCTGGGTCCAGAAGCAAGCCAATGTTTCTCACAAGGGGAGTATTTGCTCCCAAACTCAAGGCTATCTGTTGTGATTATTCTGATAAAGACTGTGAAGGCCCGAAATAGTATCTCCATCTTCCAAAGATCCTTCAAGAATCTCCTGAATTGGGCTGGAGTGGTTGTTCGGTGGTTGGAGCGCTTGCCTGGCACGTGCAAGGACCTGGGTTCAAACCAGCACCACGTACACAGCTAAGTGTAGGAGAAACAAAAACCACATGAAAAAAAGAAAAAAATTGATTCTTTCTCCTTCTGTTTTTCTTTAAAGAGAAAGGGACAGTGAGAGAGAGAAAGTGAGAATCAATTTTATTATTAGTTTTTCATGTGTCTTTCATTGTAGTAACACTTCATTGTGTGCATGGTGCTGGGGTTTGAACCCGCATCCTTGCGTGTGGCAGGCAAGCACTGTAACTGCTGACCCACGGCTCCAAAAATATATATCTCCTGAATCATAATGACAAGTAATCAACTGTTTACACTTCAGCTTGGACCTGTTGGAGAGTTTGCTTTGACCTAGGTGCCAACTCAAAGCCAACTGTCTTGCAGTTCACTTGCATCATTGTAGCAAACCCATCTGTTGTGTAAGGTAATTGAAAAAGGTTTAGCGAGTGAAATGTGTCTTAGGGATATGGAGTGCAAGAAGCATAAGTTTGTGTTTTGGAGTGGATATGTGTGTGTGCATAGTCTGAGAGAGATGTTATATATTTATGTCTGTATTTTTGAATATGTGTATGTATTTTCATGGGATCTGTTATTTTCATATATATATATACACACTTTTTTTTAAAAAGAAAGAGAACGAGAGGGAAGAATCAGTTTCTTTTTATTTTTCAATCTGGTTTTGTTTTTCTGACACTTACTTGTGTATGTGGTCCTGGGATTTGAACCTGGGTCCTCAGGTATGCTAGGCAAGTGCTCTATAGCTGAGCCACCTCTCCAGCCTTGCCTAAACATATTTTATATGGATGGATGGTATTTGGCATTTTCTGTTTCCAGGTATCCTTAGCATTTCATAAAGTACTTCTTCAATGTAATGACCTATGCCATTCTTACGACTTGGTATTTTCTTATTCCAATCAGGTAGGGCTATAGTAACTCAGCTTTATATTTTATACTAGGAATGAAATTATCCATCAAATAAATCACCAAAGTTTCGTGTGGGTCATACCACTGTGATTACAATGATAATATACTGTCTGGAAGTGATGCAACGAAGGGAAGGCACTCAGGGTGCCTAGGATATAAAATGTAAGCCAGGCACAGTGGCATGGGACTGTAAACCCAGCAGCTTGGGAGGCTGAGTTGGACATTCTGGCTCCAGAGCTTTTCGTGGGAATTGTACTGCAGTTTGACCCCTCTTTCTGCCTTCACTCCTTGACAGATGTTGATCATAGAACATTCACCAATAAACGTCCTGCACACAATCTCCTCTAAAATATTTTTTCCAGGTTACCAAAGCTAAGCCCACTGGTGCCAGCTGCTGTATGAGGAAGCAGAGCATAGGAAATTTTGGAGCATGGCACCTGCCAGCTGATTGGCATGAATGACAGTGTCTCTGGTGGCAGGTGGAACACTGAAAACCCCTGATGTGCATGTATGGTGCATTCCATGCAACTTTCACTGCTGGTGTATGGAAGAGAATGCAGAGGTAGGGGCAATACAACAGGTGTGTGAGAAGTTTGGTGTAATTATTAAAATCATGGAATTCAATGGTTATTACTGATGGCCATTAATGCAATGGAATAAGACAATGAAAAATCAAGAGGCATTCATCACTAATTCAAGAGAGAGGGCCACTTTGGCAGCATATAAAGAGATTTCTGAAGTCTGAGGGCAGAATAGCCTGAGGATCAGGCCTAGCACATAATTATGAGGTTGAATTCTCAGCCTTAGAAAGTCTGTGACTCCCAGCTCAGGGCCCTGATTGGGAAAATCTTGAATCCTCAGGCCTCTCTGAACCTTCTAGCCTGCAGACAGGGCATGAGACTTTCTGTTATAGACTGAGCTCCCCTCTCACTTGAAGATAATGCAGAAGCCTCTCCCATGCGGGACAACATGAAACCCCTCAAGGTCTACGCCCATCTCATATTCTGGCTACAGAACTAATAATCATGTTTAAATCACAACATAACTCACCGCGGAGATGCTGGGCCTGCTGCGGAAAGATTGGAAGCCCACAGGAAAGCAGGGAGCTGAGATTCCAGACCTCGGTTCTTTTGTTCCAACAAAAGAAAATTTAAAGTCAGACACCAGAAGTCACACAAGAGAATTTTATAAATGAAAGACAGGTGAAGGTAAAGTAAAAGTAAAGTAAGTTTCAAGCAGAGAGCACTCTTAAGAGATAGAGAGAGAGAGAGAGAGAGAGAGAGAGAAAGGAGAGAGGGCCATCTCTGAGCAGAGATTTGATGAAGGAGACTACAGTGTCTCCAAATTTATTGCTGTTTGATGGCTAATTTGAAAATTGGGTCCTCCTTCAGCTTTGCCAATCAGGTGTTCAACTACTTCATGCCAGGTAGTGGAGCTTTCGACCTTAGTTGGCCCTCTCCAAAACTGTCATTGTGGTCATCCTATTTAGGGGGGCTTCCTCAAGTCATTCCCATGTTAATGTGGGCACTGAGGTCAATATCAGTCAGAAGTTACGTAAGTGCACCTGTGCTGTTAAAGAATACCCCCTTCTGAGCTGGTAAGAAGCACCTGGCCCGCCAGTAGCTTTTAGTTTTATCTCAACTTTTATGGGTCCTGTCAAGAGATAGTCCCATAGATCCTTTGTTTTTGAAACATCCCCCTCCCCATTATCTCTTTTGCCTTTGTTTATCCTTAACATTTGTGTGATAGTGCTTTATTTACTTATCTGCCTTGGCAGAAGCTTAAAGAAAACTTCAAGACAACCTGTGGCCTTGTCAAGCATTTCATTGCTCATTGCTAACTACTACCTAATGGGAAGAATCACAAGATCTCACCAACAGGGACTAATATCAGCTGGGAGAGTATATATGGAACTGGATCATGAGGGTGTTGAGTGAAGGGAAGTTAGAATAAAAGAAAATTTATCAACATGAGCTTCCACTTTTCCATGAGACATGACTTAACACCTTTGGCAATGACTGAGAAACCATGACTTTGAAATTTGAGGAAAGTGAAGGTTTCAAGAACTGAGATGGCAGACAGTGGAAAAATGAATCAAAAAGCAGAGGATATGCTAGAACGTACATACAATCTAAGGTCAGAAAACTCACCAGCTATGTTCCAAGGAAGGACTCTCAGAACAGTCCATTTATTGTGTTTAAAGAGTGCTCTGGTGAAAGGACACTAACTCACTAAGATTCTCACTGTGGCTGTCCCTGTAGACTAGAACTGATGATAGGAGATGGTAATAGAGAGCTGAGCTTGCTGATAACACAGAAGTATCAGGATTCCAAATAATGAAGACCAGCTGGTGGTTTTTAACCATCAGAAACAATGAGGCTGTAAAATCAGAGTGTCGTGGGGGTGGAGTGACCTGGGTTTGACCTGTTAAGAAGGTTACAGAATTGGTTAATAGAAAATGTATTATTTCAAAACAAGATAGATGGTATGCAATAAAGGTTTTAATTTGTGCAATTCAGAGAAGTCAAGGATGGATGATAAAAAGCAGAAAGCAGCCAGTCCAATAAAAGTCACAATCTCTTGGTAAGTTTCCAGACCTGATTCAAGACCCAGATCCAATGAATTAAGGAGAAAACCATGTCTCCAGGAGGAAGGAACTGCAACACCATGGCAAGTGTTTGAGACCTATGGCTATTTATTCAGATAACCAGTCACTGGGGAAAAGGGAATACCCTGACATTTCAAGGACCAGGGGACAGGTTGTCATTGGAATCTGGGGACCCACATAATTTTTGTGGACAAATGGGAAGCTAGTAACAAACGGAGTCACAGTGGGTCTTCTGGGTCCATAGATGCAATAGTGATACTTTCTCTGGCCCTAAATTGGTATCTGGAAGAACTTCCACATTGACTCCTTGACTTGAGGATGATAAGAAATCACAGTGAGAAAGTCCTGGAAACTCTTCATCTCCTGCCCACTGCTGCATCAAAACAGTATTATGTCTTCATGGAAAACAGCACAGATTAACATCCTAAAGGATATATGGGGTACTGATTCTCATAATGTCCCCATTTAACTCACAGATTTAGCTACTTCAAAAACTAGACTACCTGGAGGATTACAGATGACCAAAACTCAACCTGGCCATATCTCCAAATGCAGGTGCTGTGCCAGATGTGGGCATCTTTGCTAGTGTAAATGTGCAAGGCCTTAAGCACATGGATTGTAGTCAATGACCTGATGAATGTGTCTTTTCAATTCCTACCAGGATGGAGGGGCAGAAACAGTTTATTTTCACTGAAGATGGACAACACTATATTCTTCCCTTGAGACACTTCTCATTCCACATAAATTATGTAGCCAGGTTATGGCCCAAAGTTCTGCTCATTATGAATATTCCCCTCACTGTTGTGTTTTAGGGTCATCCTCAAATAGACCATAGCACAGCAGCAGTCCATTCTCAGCTTTGTGTACCTCTTTGTGTAATGGACTTTATCACATACAGCTATAGGTTCCAACTGCAGGAGAGGGAATGTAAACCCGCTTCTGCATTGTACCAATGGATTTTTGTCACCTCAACTTGATTTAATCTTGGTCATCACAGTTAAACAGAACAACTCAGAACTGCTTGATTTGCCACATTGAGTCCAGACCACTGGGGGAGGTGAGGCTACCTCTATCAGTCAGAGTTCAACCAGAGAAATGGAACCAGCAGAAGCTATATATTAAGAGATTTATTGCATGGAATTGGCTTACATGGTTGGGAGGTTGGTAAGGCAAGTCCAAATTCCATAGGACTAGTCCTCAGGAATGGCAGGCTAGAATTCTTGGGTAAGAAACTTAGTTGTTAAACAAGTGGAATTCCTTCTTCCTCAGTACAGCCTCAGTTCAGATTTAAGACCTTTCAACTGACAAATCCATCCAGATTATGTTGAATTATTATCTAGAGAAATCTCCATTACTTAAAGTAAGTACTTAAAGTAAGGGAGATTTGATTATGGATTTTAATCACATTAGAAAATACCTTCAGAAGCTCCAGTTGCGCAATTGGTTAGCGTGCGGTACTTATAAGAAAATACCTTCACACCAGCATTTAAATGGGTGTTTGATTGAATAACTGGGGAATTATGGCCCAGACAAGTTGACACATGAAATTGATTGTTGAAAGAAAATGTAGCATGTATACCCAATGAACCAGTGGGACCGAACTGTTTGCTTTCTGCCTATCCTCACCCTGTAGCCAGAAGAAATTTTGTGGCTGAAATATAATTAACCATAAAAAGGATAAAATCATTTGTGGCAATATGGATGGAATTGGAGGTCATTATGTTAAGTGAAATAAGATAGACACAGACAAATGCTATATGTTCTCACTCATATTCAGAACCTAGAAAATACTTGATCTCATGGAAGTGCAGAGTAGAATAGTGATCAATATAGGTATGTGTGTATGTGGGCAGGTGCAAACAAAGAAAGGTTGGGTAGAGGGACCAAAATATGGTAGGAGGAATAGGTTCTAGTGTTCTGTAGAATAGATTGACTACAGTTTACAATGATTTATTTTATACCTTAAAATAACTAAAAAAGAATTTTGAAGGTTCCCAACACAAAGAAAGTTTATCATCCAGATTTGGTCATTATATGTTGTATTTGTGTATGGAGTTATCACAGCATACCCCACAGGTGTGTACAATTATTATGTTAGTTAAAAACTTTGATCATCATTGCACATATCACATTAAATTCAATCCTACTTAAAAATGAAATCTATAGGTGCTGGAGCAGGGGCTCATTGGTAGAGCATTTGCTTAGCATGCATGAGGGCCTGGGTTCCATCCCCAGCACCACATACACAACTAAGTGGAGGAAAAGCAACAAAACAAAACAAACAACCCCCCCAAAACAGATGAAAAAATAAAAATCACCTCTTTCCTCTTAAAAAAATGAAAATTAGATTTTTTACTTGATTAAAAATTCTCAGAATGCCTACTCATGCATTCCCTTGATTTCTGCTAATGTGAATTAGTAAAGTACTAGAATGCTCTTGTATTTAAGTCATCTTCATTTTTTTTTTCATTGAGCCTTTTGGGAAACCTAGGATCTGATGCTCAATATGGGAAGAAGGGTCCTGTATCAAGAAAGCTTGGTGGGGGCAGAGGGAGGGCTTGAGGAGTACCATGACCTCTGACATATCCCCCTTCCTGTTCTCCGAGTATCACTTTCTGCTCATCTATTCTTCAACTTTTACATAAGAGACCTTAAAAAGCTTTACATTCAACTAGAGTTGCCCATCAGGAACCAGTGGGACCACGTTGTTTGCTTTCTGCCTACCTTCACCCTGTAGCCAGAAGGATTGAGTTCCTAGGTTTCAGTTTGTCTTGAGTGATGAAGACAAGTGTTTGAGCTTGTTATTGTTTTACTGGTTCCAAGGTAGAGTATAAAACATTTCAATCATCCAGAGATGCAGGGATGGGATAGCTGCTTCTAACAGCATTGAACATCTCTTTAAAAATAGAATGTCAGGAGTATGCAAGTGGAAGGTATGCTTGGTCAAGTTCAGGTCAAGTGAACTTTGAAAATAGGGTGCTTCATATGTTTGAAAAAGCACAAATGTCCACCCAGGGAGAGATGAGGTGAAGTTCAAGGATAGTGTGATAGTGAGGGACAAAACGAGACTTAGGGTAGGGGTGACAGGAGTTGGGTGGTGCTCAGAGAACAGATTAATGTTTAGAAGTGGAATGAAGTTGTGGTCACGAATGAGGTGAGGGCCAAAAAGGGGATGAGGTCAGGAATAGGAAAAGTGTTAGGAAGAGGGATAGAAATTATGTAAGGGTAAGAATAAAATGAAAGTCAGAGAAGAGGCTTTCTATTATATCAATGGTATCCTATCATTCTGTATGTCAAAGGTCACAGCATCTAAATAATTTTTATCAAATTATGAAACATTCTGACTTGGAGGGTGGGCTAGATGAAAAATGTGGATATGTGTCACCTGCTTTATCACCCTTTATGTTCCTCTTATATCACAGTGTCTGGGAAACTCCCCAGATGCCCTTGCATCAAGTACTGGATGCATCTCTTGTGAGATTGGCAGGCGGAAGTGGAGACCACTGTCCTGTGACAGACGGTGGGCTTTAGCAGGCATGAGTCTTCCTAGGACCCACACTCATGTTCTACAGTTCAGTCACCATCTGTTATGGTTTTAATATTAGGTGTCCCCCAAAAGCTCCTGTGGGAGACAACACAAGAGAATTTAGAGGTGAAATGATTGGGTTATGAGAGTCTTAAACTAGTCAGTGCATTGATCCTCTGCTAGGGATTAAAGGGGTGGTAGCTGTAGGCAGGTAGGAGGTAGCTGGAGGAGGTGGGTTATTGGGAGCATGACTTTTGGGTATATATTTTGTGAGTTGAACTTAATTTCTCTATGTTTCCTTGTGGCATGTCCTGAGCTGCTTTCCTCCACCACACTCTTTTACCATGGTGTTCTTCCACATCTTGGACCAAAAGCAATGGAGACAACCATTTGTGGACTGAGACCTCTAAAACCATGAGCCCCCAAATAAACTTTTCCTCCTCTAAAATTGTTTGTTAGGTCTTTTGGTCACAGCAATGAAAAAGCTGATTAAAACACCATCTTTACAGCAAGGGGCACTTCACGCTGCCACTAGAGGCAGAAGTTGAGACGTGTTTTCTGACCTTGATGTGGCAAAAATCTAGCTGAGATCTCCAATTCTGCTCCTCCAGACCCCAATAATTTTTTCTTAGTTGGAATGTAGTTTATTTTAAGCAGCATAATCACCCTATAACTTATGTTTATTTCCTTAAAATGATGTGCACCTACAATTACAATTAGGTAAATTTAGTGCATACTGAGAAATGTAACTAAAATTAAATGTGTTCTCCAGGGCTGGTACAATACCAGCTCTAGAAATTTGACTTTCCTCTCTACCTGTTATAATTTTCTGGAGCAGAAACATATTCCAACTCCTGGCACAATGCTTGATACATAACAGGGGCTCCATATCTGATCACTGAATAAAAAATTACTGGTGGAAGTAACTGGCAGTGGTTTCATGCCAGAAGAACTTGTTAAAGTGAACTTTAAGAAAAATAAAAAGTTGTTTAAAAAAGTTTTGGAGGGGACTGGAGCAGTGACTTGGGGGTTACGGCACTTGCCCGGCTTACACGAGTACAAGGGTTCAAACCCCAGCACCCAGGTACACAGCTAAGTGTCAAAGTAATGAAAGCCATGCAAAAAACTCAATAAAAATTGATCCCCCCCATCTCTCACTGTCCTTCTCTCTTTAAAAAAAGTTTAATACATGAATATAAAACAACTTCCAATATTTTATTAAGCACCCAAATCTCTGTGTTAAAGCCCTTTCTGTTGAAATACCTATGGTGTCTCCATTTCCTTCAGTAAAACCTGACTGGAATGGAGGAAAGTTGATCTGAGGGAAGGGAATGTAGAAAGGAAGACATTAGGTTTTATGACTTCCAATTTGCAAAGTGTGGTCACTCCCCAAGAGGACTAGTTTAGGATAGTGCAACAGCACTGGCTACTGATGGCGGAACTCGGTTACCTGCTTGGGTGGAATGTGGGGGAATCCATAAATATTGCTTTCCCTGTAGGATAGGGTTGAGGAGAAAGTTGATTTTACAAACTGTGGACCTCTAGACTTCATTTTCACACTGGGGTGGGGGTGGGGAGCCCAGAAAGGAATTAGGAGATCAATTTCCAAATTCCTTCATGGAAGCTGGATAAATTTAGACTGACTCTATAACAGAGCAAGCATGTCAGGATGCTGTAAGGACTGACAGAGAGGAAAGTTCACGTTGAGCTAATGTTACTATCCTTATTCCAGAAGAATATTTTGTCTTGTTTCTTTTTGTGGTTTCTTAAAGTTTGCTATTAACTGACCCTAAGCCTAAACACTCGATAGGAGGCAGCAATGGGATGGTTTAAACTTTACTTGCAGGACTATAGTCTATTTTTGTTTTTAATATGTTGTAGTTGCATGTTTAAAAAATACCAGACACTTAGCCCCCTTCGCTAAGGAAACGTCTTCTTCTGTTTTTTTTTTTTTAAACAAGGAATTGAATTCAGAGGTGTTTAACTATTGAGCAACATCCCAGCATTACTTTTGAATTTTAATTTTAATTTTGAGACAAGAAGAGTCTTATTAAATTGCTTAGGGCCTCATTAAATCGCTGAGGGTGACCTTGAACTTGCAATCCTTCTGCCTCAGCACCCCAAGTTGCTGGGATTGCAGACATGCACCTCCATGCCTGGGTCTCAGGGAAATTTCTAACTTGTTCAATTCTTCGTAATCTTGAATTAGGTGAATGGTAATTTGCAGGTGTCCTCAGGTGACTATTATAAGCTGTCAGTTTTCCTATTGGTGGGGGCTTTGCCAGTGTTTAGTTTGTCTCATGGTTGATGTCAGCAAAAATCTACATTTTTCTTAGACTCTGCAAACAGGTTTTCAGTCAACATTCCTTTAAAAGAAACGGGCACACAATCAGGCAAAGGGAAGCGTGTTCATATTTTCTCTTGAATTTAGCTCATTTGGAAGGAGAAAACTTAATCTTGCTAAGTTAAAGTAGCACAGTTATTTCTGAATTCTGTGACACATTAGTTTTATTATATTATACCCTTGCTCAAAAATCCCTAGGCTATCCTCAAGATTTCAGGAGAGACACTGAAGCTCTAAAATGTTATTACATGTTTTCCCTATTCTCCTCTCATCCCACCTATCCAAATCAACTTCCCAAGACTCTCACCATGAACCCTGGCTCCTGGTTTGTCCCGTTCCTCAGGATCTACTCAGCATCCTGCACTTTGAGGGAAAGCTCATGCTTATACCAAACTCAGATATGAGATATTCTTTGTCCTTTTATTTCTGTGTCCCAGTGTTTTCCATCTTTCAAAGAAAGGCTAAAGGTTTATCTGATGGCTTTCCAGGGTCCATAAAGAGAATGTATTTTTCTTAGTGAATCTGAATGCCCAGTGTTTGCCTGACAATGTGTTCAAGTGGAAAGGGGAGAACACTTTGTGGTCCTAATTATGTTCCCTTGTGTGTCTTCGCCACCACCTCATCAAACCCTTGGTGAGTCATACTCAAGTCTGTATATAGGCGAAATTCTCGCCCCTTGTGTTCCCTGGACACAATGAAACAATGACAAAACTTGCGAAGACTTTTCTATATAGCAGGAGAAAACAAAAGAAAAACACACACCAAGTTTCAAAAGCCATAAATAGCTCAATTTATATAATTTAATATATATAATTTATATAATATAATAACTCAACCTATCTTGATGTGTTAGGATTAGGTTCAGATGCATTGGCTCAGCACTCAGCATAAAATGTCTGAGTTTATTCACTCTTGTAAAGGAAGCCTGCAGGTCTATCATCAGGGATTGAGATCCTGATTTTTCTACTATATTATGGAGTATGAGGGCTCCATCCTCAAGGTCATTTCAGGACCCAACATGAAAGCCAAGGAGGAAGAACAGAAAGGGCCAAAGGTCTTAGCGTATGCCCTCCCTTAAAGAACCTTCTTCAGCTGGGGTGTGGTGATGCACACACACCTGTAATCCCAGTGATTTGGGAGGCTGAGGTGGGAGGACTACAAGTTCAAGGCTAGCCTCAACAAATGAGTGAGGCCCTAAAAGACTTAGTGAGACCTGTCTCAAAAAAAATTAAAAAAAAAGTGCTGGGAATATTATTCAGTGGTTAAGTTCCCCTGCGTACTTTAATTCTTAGTACAAACAAACAACTAAAGCCAGCCTTCTTGGACCTTTTCCCAACACCTTCCTATTCCATTTGATTAGCCATATTTGTTTCAAAGGAGGATAGCTAGTATAATTTTTGGGTAGGGCAGATTGTTACCTTGAATAAAATAGGGTTCTGTTAATAAGGGCAAGGGGGAGAGTAGATATTGGACGGGCAACTAGCCATCTCTGCCTCTGATTGCGTCCATGGCTCAGGAGCCCCATGCAGTAGATGTCCTCAGCTCCACAGAGCCGGCTCAGCAGCAAAGCTTATTGCCTGCATTTTGTTTGTGCTGTGAACATCTGTCCAGTCCCCACCTGCAGTTGTCATCTTAGAGCTCATCACCTTGGTGCTCCCTCCTTATGCTATGGGCTGGCTTAAGCGAGAGAAGCCATGTGCTTCTCTGGGCTCATCATACTTGATTTCAGTTCTTGGCCTCGTAGTTGCACTTCTTCTTATGTGATTTTCAGTGAAAACTCACAATCTCGGATAAGAGCTATGTATGGTCTTCTAGCACCATCCATTGTTATGTCAGTGGTCTGCAGTCAATGGTGCTTCCAGTGCTCACCCCCTTTGTAGTGCCTTCCTACATGACTCTGGATTTTGCCATGTGACATGCTATGGCCAGAGGGACATCAGCAGGTGTCATGCCAGAGGCCTGAGAAGTACTTACGCATCAGGACTTGCTGTCCTGGAACACTGCCACCACTCTGTAAACCCCCCAGCTATGCTGTTGGAGAAGCTGCAAGTCAAGGACTGAGATGTTCCAGTTGATGGCTCCTGCTAACCTCCGACATGTGACTGAGGCTCTCTTGGACCTACTTGCTCCAAATAAACTGACAATTGGCTATAGTCACATAAGCAATCTCACACAAGGTACCAGAAGAACCATCCAGTTAAACTTACCTGCAGAATCACAGGTAAATAAATGATCACTGTTTTGAGACATTAAGTTTTGGGGTGGTTCATTAGACACTGAAAACTGGGGGGGGGTGTCTTGGAAATTACTCAGAGAAATTGTTGCATGGTTAGGATGTGAATTGGTCATATCCCTAACTACAAGGCTGTAGTTTTAAGCATAAATAGTTGGCCCTCTGTACCTGCCACCTGTGGGTTCCACATTTGCGAATTCAACCAACTACAGTTCAAAAATCTTTGGAAAAAAAATTTCATCTGTACTGAACATAGTTACTTTCTGCCATTATTCTCTAAACAATACACGATTAGGGCTTTTTACATAATACTTATATTTTATGTATTATAAGTAATGTAGAGGTGATTTAAAGAATAATGGATGTATGTAGGTTATATGCACATCTATCACTTTACATAAAGACTTGAGTGTTCATGGATTTTGATGTCCATAGGGAGTCCTGGAACCAATTCTCTATGGTTACCAAGGGACAACTGTATTTTCCAGTTAAAATTGTGTTTGATCATTCGTCATCCATTTTTCTCTGCTTTGGCAACAACATTGGGATTTTATTTAGGACAATCAATTATTAATAATCACATGCAATTCTTTTGTCCACAATATTTGAACAGAAATAGGCAAATGATCTGGTTAAGATCAATTACAGGTCTATGCCAGGACTTCATTCAAACTCTCTTTTCCTCTAGAAAAGAGGGGCTAGAGCAGTGGCTCGATGGCTACAGCGAGGACATGGGTTCGAACCCCAGCACCACGTACACAATGAAGGATTTGGGCAATGAAAGCCACATGAAAAACTAAATAAAATTGATTCTCTCTCTCTGAATCAATCTCTTTGTTGGTGGCAACACTCTCCAGGGGCGTTAGAAACATGCTGAATTTGTAACTTGTCCCGCAGGGAGCCTTCCTACAGAGCTTGTGGAAATGCAAACTGATGCTGCCGTTCTGCAGAGTAATCTGACATTCTAAGTAAAATAAAAACGCACATACCACTGAGCCAGAAACATGAATCCCAGAGAAACGCTTGTATAAGGTGACACGGATGAAGATCTTCACGCGGGCAGTGTCTGGTAGCAGAGTGTAACGGTTTGGATGAAAGGTGTCCACCAAAAGCTCAACATGTACAACAGTGCAAAGGTTGAGAGGTGAAATGATTGGCGAGATAATTAAGAATGAGAGCCATAACCCAACCAGTGACTTAATCCCCAATAGGGATTAACTGGGTGGTAACTGTAGGCTAGCAGGGTGCGGCTGGAGGAGGTGGGTCATTGGAGGGTATACCTTGAGGGCATATTTTGTATCTGGAACACTCTCTCTGCTTTTTGGAGCCATGCATTGAGCTGTTTCCTTTCGACATATTATTCTGCCATTCTGCCTGCCTTACCTCAAGTCCTAAGGAATGGAGCTGGCTTTCAATGGACCGAGACCTCTGAAACTGTGAGCCTCTAAATAAACGTTTCCTCCTAAAATTGTTCTTGTCAGGTCTTTTAGTCACAGCAGAGAAAGAGCTGACTAAAACACAATTAACACAAGTGTCAAAAGCCAGGAGAATGAATAAGTAAAACATGGTAGAATATTACACAACAGGTAAAAGTCATGAGATAAATTTTACACTTAATATGTGTGCAGACCTACCCATTTTACTTTCTGAGAAAATAAAAAGTAATCCATACAATTTGAAATAACGCATGTATGTACAAAGAAGACTTTTTCAAGAATGTGGATTTGTCTGTGGCATATATTAATCATATTAAAAGGGATTGTAAGCAAAAGGAACGTGAAGAAAGCAATGAAGAAAAGAAATTGAAATAAGGGAAGAATCTTGCAGACTGACAATGAATGTGTTTAGGATTAAGGACACGGTTGATTTAAAAATTTGTACCTGAGGTTCCAAATGAATCCAAAAGGATTCACTAGAACATATGTGATTTGCAATTTGATGTAATTTGTACATTTATAAACAACTGAATATGAGAAATTTCCCAAGTAGAAGATGGTTTCCAGGTCAGACCTGGAAGGCAACCAAGAGTCTTCAAAGCCACAGGGTTCAGGTTAAAAAAGTCCTCACTATTTCTCTAAGCAGATGGCAAAGGGAAAAAGAACAAAGAGAAAGAAGAATATTTTTGTAGGTTAGATAAACAGCGAAGAAGAACATAAAAGGTTAAGGAATTACCAACAATCACACAGAAACAATGTCAACTTGATGAAACCATTTTCTCCCTTAATGTGAGGGTGAATTTGATGTCACAACATGATTACCAAAAATATGAGAGGGCAAATGTCAAGAATTTTCCTGATGTTTTCCTCATGGCATTCTATTCTATTTTAGTCTCATGTATCAGCTATCCAAGATTTAATACCAAGTGGAATGTACTTGCTGGAAAGAAATAAAAACTGTATCTCACAACATCGCACATGATGGTAACAGAAATTTTCCTTATCACCTTTAATTCCTGTTCAGAGCATGATAAAAGATAATGTACTGATTTTTTTTATAATAAGTGTACACATTTTTCTCATTAGCAAGAAAATAACCAAGAATTAAATATGGATGTTGAAGTGCTGGTAAAAAATCAATGTGCTTGGGGTTGGGGATTTAGCTCAGTGGCAGAGCGCTTGCCTAGCACGAGCAAGGCCCCGAGTTCGGTCCTCAGCCCTGAAAGAAAAAAAAAGAAAAAAAATCAATGTGTTTAAAATTAGTATTTAGGCCAGGCATGGTGACACATGCCTACAATCCCAGTGACTCCGGAGGCTGAGGTAGCAGGATCGAAAGTTCAAGGCCAGCCTTAGTGATGACCTAAGCAACTTAGTGAGACCATCTCAAAATCAAAGATAAAAAGGATTGGAGATGTAGTTCAATGGTTCAGCATCCTTGAGTTTGATCAATCCCTGGTACCAAAAAACAAATGAAACAAAACAAAATAGCAACAAAAAACCCTTATGAAAATTGGTATTTAGGGTCTTTGACCTCATATCATTTGCATAATAGAAATCCAACATCGTCATCCTCAATGTTTTGGAAATTTTGATTTTAGAACTTCATCTACTTGAATCTATATATAAGAACTAATTTCTCTTTGAACTAACATCTTTCTCTCATTGCTTCATTATTTCTGTTCTCAATTCTGTTTCAAAAGTAATCTTTGCATTCTTTGGATATATCATTGATACAATAAAAATTTAAGCACCTACATATTTTTCTTGAAGGACTGAAGAAAAAAGTTCCAGCCTTTATGGAGTTTATGTTCTAATGATTTAATGCTGACTTAATTTATTTTTTTCAGGGCTGAGGACCGAACTCAGGACCTTTCATGTGCTAGGCAAGGGCTCTGCCACTGATCTAAATCCCCAACCCCAATGCTGACTTAATTTAGAGTACAAAATGTTCAATATTTTGATGAAAGATCAGATAAATAATTTCATGAGATGTTTTTGAAATTTGGCATATTTTTGTCCTGATAATGTTGCTCTTGAGCTTAGTGTACTTGCTATTATAACATGCCTGGCTATTACACAGAATTAACTATAACTTGGGTCAAATCCTATCCCCAAAAGAAAAGAAAAAATGTCTTATATAATAGGGTAAAGCTATAAATACCATAGTCCTTGACACACTGTAGATGTTAAAAAGGGTTGAATTGAATAAGGGCATTAAGCTCTGGGCCAAACATTATTTAGTACATTATGATACATTTTGTTGCTCTCTCATTTATGATAACATCCATGATCTATAAATTACATTCTTCCCAATACAATCCTCTTCATGCTTCCTGCTTCCTCCTCCCTCCCGATCCTCAAAATCCTGTTCCTTGCACAGTACCTCCTATCCTCCCTTCATTTTTATTATTCCCTGATTGACCCTGGTCTCTCCTTATTCTCTTTAGTTCTCTTAGCCTGAATTTCTAGAGGAGCCTGATCGCTGTTATGGGTTGGTGTAGGATGGTTCCTGCTCTCTTTGCCCTATTATGGAAGAGAAAGAATGTTGAACAGGTTCCTGTCACAAGCTTACAAGGAAATAGCTGAAGCTGGGAATCCAGGGCGAATACCAAAGTGAATGTCAGAAGTGTTTCCCCAGGGAGGCCACTATTAACAAACAAACATTATAACATAAGGTCTGTTGTAATCAAGTTGCACAAAAACCATATTTTTTTAGAGTTTTGAATTCATATATTTATTCATGCATTCCATAAACTCTTATTGAACACTTACTTGGTGTAATTTTTTAAAACCAGGCATTGAAGGGAATGTTATAACAAGAGCTTGCATTTATTAATTTCCTATTGTATACCAACCACTTAGCTTCTGTTTTTTCTCAATCTTACTTCTACATCATAAGGACAATACTCCCATTTTAAAAATGTGAAAATTAGCTGGGTGGGGTGGTGCACGCCTGTCATCCCAGCGACTCCAGAGGCTGAGGCAGGAGGACCACAAATTCGAGGCCAACCTGTCTCAAAATATATTAAAAAAAAAAAGGGACTGGGGGTATGGCTCAGTGGTAAAGTGCCCCTGGGTTCAACCCCAGTACTGAAAAACAAAAAGTGTGAAAATTGGAGAAACTGAAGGTCAAAGAGGGCAGATGATAACCTAGGGACTTGTTTTTGAGGCTTCTGAACGCATTCCTTTTCCAGGCTTCAAAACCCCGGACATTGTATTCCAACCCAGAGATGCCTCCCTGTTAAATGGAAATGCAATTCGGTGTGATCATGAACCCAGGAATGTTTTGGAAACTCAAATGAGGGAGCAGAACATTTCTGGGGCTTGAGTCCACTACCGAAGGCTTAATGAGGAAGGCAAAGCCAAAGATAGTGGAACCCAATGACCATGAGTGTTGCCCTAAGCGAAGTTTCGTAATAGTCTATTTTATATATTTATGTGCCTTCTCAAATGCTTTTTGGAAGAACACGGTGTATAACTAAAGAAACCAACTATATGTAGCCAGTATTGTCAGTATGAAGTTGAGCTAAAAACACTTTTTTTTTGGAGACTATATGTTTCATTTTGTAATATAATAAGCTACAAGAAATAACTTATCTATGAATCAATGATACCATGTGGTCTGAATTTCTTCTGCCAGTACTAAGGTTAAATCACAGACCAGTAAAACATTTTTTAGAAGTGTTGCTTTGTCTCAGAACATCTTCAAACATGAAAAAAAAAGTAAAAGAGATTGTAGTTGGTGGACTAAAAGGATAGAAATACAGACACTGGGTTTTCAAAAGAAGCCCTCTCAAGGCCACATTTAACTGCAGTTTCTGATGTAATTGAATCATAAATTTAAATAACAAAAGCATAATTATTATTATTTGTAGTGCTGGCAAAAAAAAATGGTAGATTTGTATAATAGAAGAAAAGGGGTCAATTAATAGAGTTCCTGCAAGGAAAGCTGAAACCCAGAGGCAAAGTTTTAATTTAATTTTTTGATGTCTGTTGAGTTTTGTACCATTCCTTGAACAGTTCTCTCTGAAACATCAACTCCATGTTAAAAAATGAAAATCTCCACACTCACTAAATTTCAGAAATGTTTCTTAAATTATGTGTCATGTCCTTTCATCTTTTCTGCCTCTAGGGGGAAGTGTGTTTTCAACAATTCTGTCCCCAGAAGGTATTTTTTTGTGGGCTGCAGGCTTTAAGAGTGTTCTTCAGTGTGACTTCAGAACTGGCTGGACAAAAGGAAAAGGCCCCATGAAAATCGGGACAAGGCTATTTTAAAGGTTGCAGCTGGGATTCTGAAGGAGCAGGGTTGTAGAGACTAAAGGGAGAAAAAACCTCATTCCAATAGCATTTCTACTACAGTTTATAGAATGACACTAGATTTCCTATATGGTGCTGCCTTTCCTGATAGTAGCAGAATAATATAGGAACACATATTTCAATTCACTGACTGGAAAGAGTTGAATACTTTATAGAAAACTCCTTATTTTTGTAGTTTAAAGTTAAAAAAATTACGGCTTGTGCATATTGATGGAAATATCTAAACTTTATGAAAAGCTTAGTTATTTCTGTAATATAACATTTAGGACTAACACTGTATTTAGGTTTTTACTTAGCTAATTTTATTTTATTTTGCAGCATTTCCCTGTAACTTTCATTTGTTTTCATGTGGCCGTTGAAGCCAGAAAGCATGCACCCATTAAAAAGGTTAATATTTTTTTAATTAAAAAATATGTTTCTTTTCTTCTACTTCCGTGTTTTACAGAATTAAAAGGAATTGTATTATAAAATTGAGCCCAAGGGGTTATTTCTATTTTTTCATTTCTTGTTTTAGTTTTATGATAATATTACAAAAGCTCTATTATAACGTGGTATTTTCAGTTTTACTGTGCTATATAGCCTGAAAACGTAGCTATAAATAAAATTAAAAAGTTGATACAAATAACGTTATTACTTAAAGTGAGAGTTAGCTTTGTCTTCAATCCTCTTTTATACATGGCATAAATAGGATACAAGGATTAATTCTAATCCAATCTCATTTAAAGATATTCTCTGGGGTTGAAGTGGTATTCATGTGTATTGGGCCTCAAATCTTCAATTAAAGAACTGGAGATGTCAGGCTTGGTGGCTTCTTACAGAACTCCATAATATGTACACAAACTCTCAGCTGACTGCTAAAAAATAATCTGATTTGATGGAATGAAAACAAGCTCATACCATTAAAATCCATATAATTGCATTACTTGGTATTTCTATAATCTTGTGACTTTGCATTTGAAAAACTTTCTTTAGAATTATAATTTCTGCTGATTGGGATTTTTAAGGGGTGTTTAGAGTATCTGCAAGAGCAGTAACACAGGTTTTTAGGTGGTCCTACTGTCTCTTGAGTGGGGTTCATCCCTTCCAAAGCTTCCTCGGGTGAGAACTGTTTAGCGATCAGCTGCAAGTTGCGAGCGCCTATCTAAAGGCCAGGGAGGCTAAGGTGCCACCCTATCGTAATCCTACTGCCCCGCTGCTGACCTTCTGGCGAGGCTGGGCAGCCTGGTGCCACTGAAACCCCAGACTCTCCGAGTAAGCCTGCATCACACACTGAAGAATCATATCGCCCTTGGCCGGTGTTCCCCAGACACAGGGCATACCGGGGAGTAATGGGAAACCTCGGTTCCTTCAAGTCGCCTGGCAACCAGTTGAAATCCATTAAGACCCTTGGAATTCTGGATTTAGCTGTTGTCCTTTCTCTCTCTTAAATAACTATGATCCTGTACACAAACCTCTAAACTCCTAGGAGTTCGGGAAGGATTTAACTGCTGTCAAATTCCAGTGTGTGTGTATTACCATTTTTTGTGGAATTAAATTTCATATAGATGTCTCTTTTGCCACTGGTTGGCAGCTCTAATTAAATGAGTTCTTTACTGGAGTTAGAAGCTCGTGTTTAAGGTGAAGATTTAGGCATCATAGTGCATAATCTGACATCTAAACGACCGAGAGGCTGAAACGTTACCCATAATTACATTTATGGACGTCAAACAGAGCGATAAGGAGTTTTCCACGGCGAGGAGAGCTGATGCCAAAAGTTGCCACATCTCCGGAAACCTCAATTTGCCTTTGCACGGTCACAAATCAGAGCGAAGGCGCTTTAGGGGCTCGATGTTAAAAAAATAAAAAATAAAACAAGCAAAAAGCAGCAGTGCCTGGGAGGTGGCACGGGGTTAAAATGTAAGTTTCTGCCGAAAGAGGGCGTAGGTTTAAGCCTAATAGAAATTTGTGGACACGGACGCCCAAAGGAAAGAACATTTTTAAAAATTTTCAATTTCTTTTAATTTGCGGGCTTAAGTGTCAGAATTCTCCCGTGCATTGTGGCGCCTTCACAGTGCAAATGACTTCGGGGTGTTATAGCGTTCAGAAGGCCGGTTCCTTTCCGACCTGGCTAGCAGCGCGGAGAACTCTTCCGATGCTCCTCTGGTGTACGTCTGCACAGCTTATTTTTCCCCCCACCGCAGTGTCTCCCCTACTGTTGTGATGTGACCAGTGAACAGACAGGGTCTGGGAAGAAGGACCTTCCTAGGCATTGCAAATCTCCAGCACAGCGCCTAGCATGCCCGGGAGGAGAAGCGGATGGATCTCTGGCAGCTTGGTTTGGAGGGGTGAGTTCGTCCGAACCCAGGACATCTCCCGAGGAACAGTTCGAGGAGACAGTCCCCTTAGTTACCTGGTTTAGCAAACAAGTCCGGAGGACGTCTTGGGGATGCTTTTCGAGCTTTGTGCCACCTTCAGGAGCCGAACCATTCGCTTGCCTTCTGGAGCAACAAGTTTCATTTTTCTGCTCTCAGTGCGTTGGCAGAGGGTCTGTGCGCAGGAGCACGGTGACCCTGGCTGGCACCGCTAAGACTCCAGCGTGAACCCAGAGGGAGGGGGCCGGTGGAGTCTGGGAAGTAACGGTGGAGTCTGGTAACGCCCCAGTCGGCAGGGCATCGCAGCTTCGTAAAGGAGCATTCTGCAAAGGGACCCTGGTCCTTGTTCCCTGACCTTTCGCCGGGAGACCTTGAAGGTCAGGTGCCGGTTTCTCGTAGGCTCAGCAGGAAGGAATGTGCCCGGAGCATTAAAGAGGTGAGCGACAACAGGACCTACGAATTTTTGCACCGAAACTACCAATTTCGAGAACCACTCCCTTTCCCTAATCCCATTTTCCTCCCCTCCCCTACTGTGTGTGTTCGTGCGCGCGCGCATTTCTTTACTTTCAAACACATTTCCTATTTTAAAGCCCGACGCATGAGAGAGCGTGGCCAGGGAGAAGCGGGGATCCTAGAGGCGCGCGGATCTCTACCGGCTCTGGCCGGTGCAGACGTGGGCGGTTGCGGCTTTAAGGAACCGGCTGAGGGGCGGCCAGGAGTGAGGGTTAGGGGCAGAGGAGGGGGGGGAGGGAAGGGGCTCGGGGAGGAGCCCTGATGTAAGAATGTTAATGAGAGGCTCCCCCAGCCCAGCCCCCACCTTTCCCCACCCCCATCCACCCCACCCGCTGGAAATACAAGTCCGGCCTCGGCGCGCCTTGTGTGGTAACACGCTCCGCCGCTGCCACGCTATT
This sequence comes from Aplodontia rufa, assembly GCA_004027875.1. Lineage (NCBI taxonomy): Eukaryota > Metazoa > Chordata > Mammalia > Rodentia > Aplodontiidae > Aplodontia > Aplodontia rufa. The sequence goes on from PVKS010009813.1 coordinate 23,840, forward strand.
TAATCGCGGGCTATGGATCCAGGAACCGGCGCGAATCAATGAGATCAAACGCGAAGGAGATGCACCGTCAATTACAAGCACTTGGACAAGTCTAACTTTTTTTTTCTTTTACAAATACGCTTTCAAAAGCAACCTTAGCAACGCCCAAACAAGAAGCCACCTCTAAGCAAAATAGCATATGTATAAAGGGAGGGCGAATATATATATATATTTGTAATAAGTATATATATGTATATTACAGACGCACAGGCTTACACTTGGTGAACTTTTTCTTCTTTTTTAAAAAAACTAGTGACATTGCAGAGAAGGACTGTTCCTCTCTTTTGGCGCGTTAGTGAAAGGGGTATTCTGTTTTCTTAGATTGCCCAAGGGGGCGCAGGGACCTCGGAAAGAAGAGTGGGAAGGAAAAGGAAGGGTGGGTGGGGGGCAGAGGGCGAGTCGGCAGCGAGGGCGACCGCTTTCTTGCGGCACGATGCCGTCCCTGCTGGTGCTCACTTTCTCCGCGTGCGTCCTGGTCGGCTGGGTGTTGCTGGCTGGCGGCACGGGTGGCAGTGGCGGCGGCGGCGGGGGCACGGGCTCAGGCAGCGGGCGCCGGGAAAGAGAGGCGCTGCCGCCTCAGAAGATCGAGGTGCTGGTGCTGTTGCCCCAAGACGACTCGTACTTGTTCTCGCTGGCTCGGGTGCGGCCGGCCATCGAGTATGCGCTGCGCAGTGTGGAGGGCAACGGGACCGGGAAGCGGCTTCTGCCGCCCGGCACCAGTTTCCAGGTGGCCTACGAGGACTCGGACTGCGGCAACCGTGCGCTCTTTAGTCTGGTGGACCGCGTGGCGGCTGCGCGAGGCGCCAAGCCCGACCTTATCCTGGGGCCTGTGTGCGAGTACGCTGCAGCGCCGGTTGCCCGACTTGCGTCGCACTGGGACCTGCCCATGCTGTCCGCTGGAGCACTGGCCGCCGGCTTCCAACACAAGGAAACTGAGTACTCGCACCTTACACGGGTAGCGCCAGCCTACGCTAAGATGGGTGAGATGATGCTCGCCTTGTTCCGCCACCACCACTGGAGCCGCGCTGCTCTCGTCTACAGCGACGACAAACTGGAACGGAACTGTTACTTTACCCTCGAGGGGGTCCATGAGGTTTTCCAGGAGGAGGGTTTGCATACGTCCGCTTACAATTTCGACGAGACCAAAGACTTGGACCTGGACGACATCGTTCGCTACATCCAGGCCAGTGAGCGAGGTGAGCAGGAGCGCGTCCCGGACCCCTGGCCCTAACCCATCCGCTCTCTGCGGCTCTCCCTACACACTGGTCCTGTCCTCTGCAGAACTCATTGTTCCCTGCGGCGCTGAGGACCCCGGGAGGGTACGTGAGGGGACTCGTCTGGTGTGAGCTGTCTGGCAGCGACATTTGAGGATCCCCCATTGCTGTGGAGGAGTGTACCTAGAGGGGTCTGGGGAGGTGGAGGTCCTGGGCCAGGAAGCATTTGAAGCCGCCTTCCGCGGGTCCAGGTCTGACAGGTGCTGTCAAACCATCTGGGGTTTTTCTTCCTGTATTCCTCTTTGCGAGCGTAGGGTTGGCGATCAGAGGCACACTGTCAGTGCCCTGCTTTAAGGTTTGAAGCATGTCAAGGGCGAAAGAACTTGTTACCCTGTCCAGTGCTGGTGTGCGCCCCCACTTTGTGACAGCGTCTTAGGACGCTGTGCAAGTTAGCTGCGCGCCACCACTGGGCTCACGCTGGGCCTCCGGATTACTCTGGCTGCCCTTTCCCAGAACCCAGGCTTCTTTTAAAGGCTCATTGTATCGCTCTCGCAATCCTTCAGTGACCCTTATGGTCCCTTATAAACAAGCTTCTGTGTTTTCCACCAAAAAAATGCCTCGTAGTGTCTGGATTCCGGCGACACTCATTTTCCCTGGCGCGTTTGGCATCAGTCTAGACTTTGCGGGAGCTCTCTGGAGAAGCGGACTTTGAATCTCCTTTCCACCTGCCCCCGCCCCGCATCACATTTTCTGGGCTCCTCTCTGGGGTTTTGGAATAGTATCCAAACTGGACAAAGAGCTCCAGACTGGGAATGGTGGTTATGGCTGCAGGGAGTGGTGGTTCAGGAAAGGTACTCGCGGAAGTCCCCTTTGCAACTCATTTTACTGCAGTAAACAGCGGGGAGACGGGGTGAGACCCCAGCTTAGCGCAGTTTCCTCTTGGGTAATGTAGGGATTGGCATGCGCTGCACTCAGGGAATCCCGCCTCTGCTTTCCCCCAGTACGCATGCGCCTGGAAGGCCAGTGGTGCAACCCCAGCAAAACTCCGCAACCTTGGTGCGATCGGGAGAAACCCAAGGGGAGCAGGGCTGAGCCAAGAGCGGGGTTTACCTACAACTTGGTACGGCCAGTCACCTGGGCTTTGTCCGTGGGGGCCAGACCAACCTGAGGCTGGAAGCCTCAGAAGCAGGTGAGAGTGGGCAGAGAAGCCCTTGAGAGTGGCTCTGTAGCCACTCCGCTTCCCAACTTGGCCACCTCGGCCGCCTGGCAAGTTTTGAGCATTCGGACTCCAGGCTGAATGCGCGGAGTCCCTGCCAGCTAAGCAGCGGCGGGGTGGGGAGGGGGGGGGGAGGACACCGGCTTTGCTGATTATGAAAAAAGGCATTTGTGTTCAGCAGGCTGTGGACCCGCCACACTTTGGCTGGGAATCACATCTATTTCTCTGTTCACTCATTGTCTCCGGGGTTTACCGCAGCCTCACTATAGCCCTCTGGTTCCTGGAATCTGCTTCTTCAACTCTCAGCTTTCGAGGACCAGAGCTAGAAGCTGGAGACTTCTTAGGGCTTGGGGGGTGTGATCCTCTCCTGGAGAGATCCGCAGATTGCAAGCCCTTGCTGGATTGGTCTCGGTGGATAGTGACCTCAGCGCACAGGGCCTGGGATGCAGGGCAGGATCTTCTGCCCAAGTGACGACAGATCTCAGCCAAAGGGCCTCTCAGCCTCACAGTGGCTGCTGAGGCCATGGCTCAGGGAGGGCAGCAGCCCCCTTGTGGGACTGGTAGCGTTAGCGTTAGGCTTCAGAGGATTTGGGCTGCATTCTGCTGCTACTATCTCTTCCCCCCCCCCCTCCCCTGCTATATGTGTGTGTATACAAATATATGTATATATATGTACACACATATATGTCTATATGTAGTGCTTATTATATATATGACATATAATAAATCTCAACACCTCCTAGATATTTCCAAGTATCTTTGCTTTTTTTCCTTTCAGATTTGAATTTTGTGTTGAAAGTTTTTTGGGCTTACATATTTTACAGGTGATACAGTTATGACTTTATGATTCTTACTTTAAAGCATATTTCCATAGGGACCTGATATATATTCAGAAATAAGAAATCAAATAGTTTCTTTCCTAAGCTATTTCCCCTACCTTCCATATTCCTTACAGTCCCAGAAAGTTGCTCAATACCAAAGCTCTCTGGTGGGATCTTCTCCAAACATACTCAGTCATTACTTCGCCATAAGTAGTTAATGTGTTAAATAGAGTTTCAGTAGATGGTTTCAGTGGTCTGTGCTCAACCACTCACTGGCTGCTGAATCTTGGGCTGCTATTGAACTCTGTACCTTGGGCTCTTTAGGTAAAGTCAGGGTAGAGGGAGGGCCCTCGTGTTTGGGATAATGGGAGGAGCTAACCCATCAAATGTGCTGAAACAATGCCAGAGGCATAGTAAGGGTTCAGTAAATGTGTGGTTTTATCACAATGGGTGTTATTTTATATACATGAACATGAGCACCTTTTCTCAGAAGGAGAGGTTGTGATGACACAACCTGGGCTGAGAAGCAAATGCTTCTGGATCTGGTGTCTTAACATACCAGCTTGGGGACTTGTGCAAGACACTGGACTTCTCTGTGCCTGAATTTCCCACCCTCTGGTATAAGGATTTCAGTGAGAATTAGGCCTCTTCACACTGATACTCAATGGTTCTGATTTGTGTGTATGTTAATTTTTAATTTTTAATTTTTTTTGGTACTGGGAATTTAACCCAGGGTTGCTTAACCACTGAGCAATATTCCCAGTCCATCTATTTTTCACTTATTTTATTTCATTTTTTTATTTTATTTTGAGACAGAGTCTCACTAAGTTGCTTAGGGCCTTGCTTAGTTGCTGAGGCTGGCCTTGAATTTGTGATATTCCTGCGTCAGCCTCCCAATCTGTTGGGATTATAGGCATGCACCAACATGCCCAACACGTGTTATTTTTTAAAATAATAATTTTTATTTTAAATGGATTCACTTGTACACATGACCACTGCCCTCAATATTCCACACTTAATGATAAATTTATCTTTAAAAAGACAGACTTAGAATTGACTAAATTTTTTCAACAATGAAATCCAGTTCTTTTGTTTATGTACCTTAGAAGTGTACGAATGTCACTGACAGTATTTGTCCCTTTGAAAATTACTTATTAAGCATCACAAACTAGAACTTCCTTTAGAGTTCCTTTAGAGTTCCTTTGTCCCTGCTTTTGGATAGAACATTTTTAGCATTTTGTTTTTTTGTACTAAACTTGAGTTCATATTTAAAACCAAAGTATGGGGCTGGAGCGGTGGCTCGGCAGTTGCGGCACTTGCCTGGCTTGCGCAGGTACATGAGTTTGTTTGCACCACGTACACAACAGAGTCTTGGAACAAGAGCCCCATGAAGAACTAGAAATAGGATTGATATTCTCTTTTTCTATTTCTCACTATCCCTCTCTCTTTAAAAAAACTAAATTATGAGTATTTGACTCTCTTAAATGGTGAAAACTGACAGTGGCACTATCTCAAATAATAAGACGACGATTTTTATTTGGCTGTGTGCTGTACTGTAGAAGAACTAAAGGACTTCAATCAGTCCTTTCACCTTAGGGATTTACTGCATGTAAGTCAATAGTTTAAAACCATTTCTCTCTCATGTCTTTAGCTAATGTCACCAAAATACACATACCGAGCATTTATTTTTTAAAAATAATGATCTTTATTTAAAATGTACTCACTTATGCATATGCATGCTGCCCTCAATATTCCGCACTTAATGATAGATTTATATTTGAAAGACAGACTTAGAATTAATAGTTTTTTCAAGCAATGAAAGCCAGTAGTTGTTTTATTTGCACACCTTGTAAAATGCAGAACTAGAAGTAATCTACGCACAAGTTTTTTTTTTTTAAGGGAACTATAGTTTTATTCCTTTGGTTATTGATGCCATCAATCTGGGCCTAGATAATAACTGTCTAGATAATAGTGATTAATCAATGCAGGAATAATTTATTTTTAGTAGTCTGGGGTAAATGATTCAGAGGTAAGTGATGGAGTGGTTGAGCATCAGAAGTTTAAAATAACTACCATGATAAAATAATGGACATAAAATCGCACGGGGAAAGAGAAGCACCGGCTGCCATTGCAATATGGAAATTCCTGACCCCGGGAGCAGATAGAGCTTTTCGAGCAACAAAAACAAAGATGTAATATCAATTTTGCAAATAGTATCCATTACTATTAAGCATAGAAAATGGCCAGAGAAACCTCTTTTGAAAAAAATTAGATTTTAATTTACCAAAATTAATTAGATAGCCACATGGTTTAAAGTCAGAAAATTATACAGAGTTGATAAGGAAAACTTTTTCTTGTCTTCTATTCCCTATTTCTGACTTTCCAGAGGCAACCGTTTTCAACCCTTGTAGCTATTGCTGTAGATGTTTGTATTTATTTCTCTAAATATTAAACATGTTACTTTTCCCCCCCGCAGTTTTAGGCCTTATTTCTTGGTGTCCCCTTGGAAGAGGATGATGGAGTTCTCTTTTGTCTGTTGGCCACATACACACTTTCCTTCTTAGTATGGTCCTGTCAAAACTTTGTTTAGTTCAGTGTTGAGTCTCAATATTATTATTGTCTTTTAAATGCTATTCACAGCTGGGACTACAGGCTACTAGGACAACACTTCTTTTCTTGCCTCGCTTTCCCACTTAGGGTAAGGAAGAAAACTCCTTTTTTATTTGTTTACTTAGCTCCCTATGGACTTAAAACAGAGTAATCTCATTCGCTGTTTTAAGGTCCTGAGTTGCGTCAGCAGTTGTGTTTGAGGCATACAGCAGAGCTGTTATTCTGGGTTGCTCCTTTAATATCCCCCTGGGTCTCCACTCGCCTCTGTCTTTGAGCTAGATCCTTGTGTGCTCGTCTTTTTGGTGTATGCCCTTGTTTATGGGAAGCACATCCTCCAGGACCTGAGAAAGAATGAATGGCAACTGAAGTTGAGACCTGTCTTGAGAGTGGAAATTTCTTCATCCTGCCCTTCAACATAATTATAGAATTCTAGGTTGGAAATTATTTTCTCCCAATATTTGACAGTATTGCTGCATTTTCTTCTGGATCCTCATATTGCTACAGGAAGGTTGAATTGATTCGGATTGCCCCCTGCTGAAAAGTTTTAGAATATTCTCTTTGCTGCCAGCGTTTTAACATTTCATTATGATGTGCGTTAGTGTCGGTATTTTGTCTCATTGGAGGTTCCTTTTTTTCCCAGAAACTCATGTATTTTAATTCTTGGAAAATTTCTTTAATTCTTTCTTTGATGTGTGTGTGTGCATGTGCCATATATATACTGAGGGCTGAATCCAGGGCCTCTTACATACCAGGAAAGTGTTCTGCCACTGGGCCACATCCTCAGTCCTTTGATGATTTTTATCCTATCCCTTTCTCTACTTTCTCTTTCTAGGTTTTTTCTCCCTCTTACTTGGATGCTAAACTTCATGGACTGATCCTCTACTTTTCTACATTTTCTCCTATTTCCAAAATCACTATTGAGTTTTGGTTTCTTATTTCTATTACCACATTTTCAGCTTGTGGTACACCTTGCTTTGCCTCCATGCAGTAACACCTCTCTTTCCTTTCTAAATTTAGGGTTAAAAGGAACATAAATGCAGAAGTCAGATGGAGAATATGGTTATCAGTGGCTGGTGCCTTTGGGAGCTGCAGTCCTTCAAATATCTCCTTGATTCTGATTCCATCCTCACTAGCATGCTATTGATTATCCATCCTGTGGCTCCCCAGTTACCATGCCCAGGGTATGGAGCATGTTAACACAAATGTATTCCTGACCATTCTGGTCTCCATGGAACTCAAGAAATCTGCAGTTTAGGTGATCTATAAATACCTGATGTAGGTTATCGGGAATCTGCCCCTAAGCAATGATTACTTGCTCTGTGCCCACAGAATCAGGTTCTGCATGTGGGGTCCGTATGATAAGGCTGCTTGGTGAGCAGCCACATAGAGCTTCCTGGATCCTTTCTGGATATTCCCACTCCTGGAATCCACTCTATTCAAACTTTTCCAGCCTTAACCTCTAGTTGGCTATTTGGTGGGATACCTTGACTTGATTTTTTTTTTTTAATTGAAGGGGACAGATTGGAAGGAGAGTTAAAACAAGGGTCTGTCATAATGAATAATTAGGAGTTTCTTTGAGAGCTTCTCACTGAGATACCTTGGCATTTGTTTATACCAAGTACTATTTCCATTTCCAAGTACTCCTCCCTCTTTCCCTCCCTCCATCCCATAGTTTTAGGTCTTTAGCAGTTTTGCATTGTTTCAAAAACTTGTTCTGTAAGGCTTTGATCTTGTGCACAGAGCCCTTTTATAGCAAGAAATGTCAGAGTCATGACCTAACACTCTTGAGTTAACATGTGTAGTAAATGAAATATCAGCAAGAGCCCAGCCCTCCACACAGGTTGCCAAAGCTGCTGAGGCACAGCCTGCAGCTTGCTTTTACATCTTTCAGCACCCATGCTTTTACAAAGAACATACACATCTTGGAGCGCTGGCATGCATCATGATAACGTGGTTTATTGCACCCAGGTCTCTGCGGGTCTCTCCTCCACACAGTGGTATGCAGCAAACACCATGGTCCTGGTCATGGAGTCTGGGGGCCATCAGCAGTGACCAGATTGGACAACAGTCAAGTCACCACTTTACTGCAGCTGGTGTCACTCATACTTGTCAGGCAGCAATCATCTAGAGCTGCTTAAAGCCTCTCAAATCTCACAGTTCGGTTGTAAACTGAGAGGACATGAGAAGGGAACCTGGGATCTTGTTAATTATGAGAAGGGAACCTGGGATCTTGTTAATTATTTCCTCTGTGTGTTGGGACAACCTGTGAATAATGTTTTAAAATTCAGACAGCAGAATGCCTATGGCACGCACTGCATCCTCTGATTTGCCTGTAGAGTCCCTCTATAGCTATTGACTTTGCTTTTTTAGGGAAATGAATTTACCATACTGTTAAGTATGAAAAACAGTTGCTACTCTTTCTTTTCTTACATTGGGAGAAATCTAGTGATTTATTGAATGTATTATTTAAGAAAAAACCCCTTTATTTTGAGGTACTAGGACTGATCCCAGGACCTTGCACACACTAGGCATGCATTCTGCTTCTGAGCTACATCCCCAGGCCTTTTTAAAATTTAATTTTGTGACATGTTCTTGCTGAGTTGCCCAGGCTGGCCTTGAACTTGCAGCCCTCTCTGTCATCCTCTGGAGGAGTTGGGATTACAGTTGTGCGTCACCATGCTTAATAAAAAATTCCCTTTATTTTGAAATTGAAATAGTTTTACACTTTTGGAAACATAAAGACTCTCTTTACAGCCTTCATCCAGATTTTCACCAATTGTAAATATTTTGCCACTTTGCTTTTTTGTTACAAACCTGTTCCCCTCCTGCCCTTCTGCTTTCCTCTATTACACACACATGTGCTCACGTGCACACACCCAGATAATATGTACTTTTAAAGTACAGGATTGTACTTTTTCTCCTCTCTCTTTCCCTCGATCCATCCCTCCCTTCTTTCACCCTCCTCTTTGTCTCCTCCTCCCCCTCCTCTTCTTCCTTCCAGTACTAGGGATGGAACTCAGGGCCACTCACGTGGTGCCCTACCACTGAGTTACATCCCCAGCCCATGATCCTGCTTCTTACTCCTAAACAGTTAAGGGTGTGTTTCCTAAGAGCAAGGATGTTTACTTAGATCATCACAGTACAGTCACGTACTTTAATGCCAATGCAATTCTATTGTCTAGTTTATAGTCTTGGGTCAAATTTTACCAACTGTTTTAATATAAAATACCCTTCATAGCAAAACTTTTAATCATTTATTTTTTAAAGGTCCAGAATCCAATCAAGCATCATACCTCACATTTAGTTTTCTATAGGACTCTTGCATTCTGGAATGTTTCCTCAACCTGTCTTTTGTTTTCATGAAACTGACCATTTTAAAGAGTGCAGCCATATGATTCTGCTACTCCTCCCCTGGGTATCTTTACAGGGGATTTAGAATCAGCACATTACAGCGACACAGCAATATCCATGTTCTTAGGAGCTCAATTTACAATAGCTAAATCTTGGAAACAACCCAGATGTCCCTCACTGGATGAATGGATCCAAAAACTGTGGTACATATATACCGTGGAATTTTACTCAGCAATTAGAAACAATGATATTGCAGCCTTTGAAGGTAAATGGATGGCTATGGAAGAGATCATGCTGAGTAAAATCAGCTTAACTCAGAGAACCAAGGGTCGATTGTCTTCACTCATCTGTGGAGTCTGGAACTAGACCCTGGCCATTGAGAAAGGAGGTCTAGCATCATGTTTTAAATCTGGATAAGGTGTAATGACATACAACCTAAGGCATTTGTAGAGATGTATTGGGAAGGAGGGGCAGGGAAGGGATAAGGTTGGGTAATTGGGGGGAGCTTTTGGGGGTAAATCTAATTTTCAGAATCTATGTATATATTATATTATTTTCTTAGAAGCTTGTGTGATTGTTCAACAAATAAATTTCTGAATTAAAAAAAAGTGCAGCCAATTACTCTATAGACCGTCCGCCAAGCTGGCTTTGCGGCGGCTTCCTCCTGAGGAGCGGTTGCCGGCAGGTTCTGTCAGAAGGCTGGTGCGTGAGTCTTCTTCCCTCAGCTGGGATGTTGCCTCCCATCGTCTGGTTATGGTGGTGTCTCTAGGCTCCCCCCAGCAAAGTTACTGTTTCTTCCCTTTGTAATTATAGCATTCTCCCTGTTACCTGTGGTTTCCTTACCTGAGGTTTCAATTACTCGTAGTGAATTATGGTCTGAAAATATTTAAAGGAAAATTCCAGAAGTAAACTGTTCATGAGTTGTAAACACGTTTGTTATAATATATTGTTATAATTGTTCTATTTTATTATTATCGTTGTTAATCTCTTATTCTGCCTACTTTACAAATTAAGCTTTATCCCAGGTACGCGCATATAGGAAAAAGCAGAGTATATAAAGTGTTTGGTATCATCCACAGTTTCACGGGGTCCTTGGCACATTTCCCCTGAAGGGAAAGGAGACCATGGTGAAAAGTAATTTCTGCGAGGAGATACCTCAGGGCTGTTTCAGGCTGGCTTTGGTGTGCTGTGCACCGTGTGAGCGTCTCATGTGTTGTGTGTTCCTCTCCCCAGTGGTGATCATGTGTGCCAGCGGTGACACCGTCCGGAGCATCATGCTGGCGGCACACAGACATGGCATGACCAGTGGAGACTATGCCTTCTTCAACATCGAGCTCTTCAACAGTTCTTCCTACGGTAATTCCACTTCCAGCTTCCCCTCCTGCTGTCAGGGTGTCGAGGACGGGGTGGAAGGAAAAGTCAAAAATTTGAGATATGTCCATAGATACGATTTCTGTAAAAATGACTTTGGAAAATTGTGATTTTGATCACTTCTGTAACGTATCACCATTTCTCAAGCCTTTCTTGCCCAAGAACTCAACGAGAGCAAAATAACACGAAATACCAGTGGTATCAATCCACTTGTCTGGGGGTCAGCATAGCTCTCAACTCTCAGACTCCCGATGATCATAAATGCCACCCCAAAGACCCCTTACCCATCCTTTTCCAACTGCAGGTTGCTACCATGTGGAAGACTATCAGAATAACTTCAGTGATTTGGGTAGAATTTTAAATTAAATGCACTAGAACATAATAGAATAGAACAAGTCCAGGTGTATCATACAACTTATGGATTGCTTCATAAAGCTTCTATTTTAGTAATGTAACTGCATTGTTTATGCATAGAACACATAGATAGGATTATAATGGGTCACAGTGGGAAATGAAATACCATTTATTGTATATTTAGGTAAAAACATGTGAAAGCCCCTCTTCCATTCCAGGTCACCATGCCTTAAATCTCTCCTGTGTGGAGTTTTGGGAGCCATCAACATAAAGTTGAAAACATTTAATTCCTTATAATGGATCTGGGCAATTCCCAGGGTCCCTGTGCTGGAGGGTGTTCGAGGTCATTGCTATGGTCACAGGCAGATTTCCCCTAGATGTGGTTAGGGCTGTCTCTGAAGTAGACACGAGGACTACAGAGTTTTCTCAAGCCTGAACACTGCTGCTGAAAGCTGAGAAGTGCTAGGGCAACTGTGATTGTGCAGATCACACACGACATGCTTATGCTGAGCTCCACTTCCGAGTTCTTGCTGATGATAAGTAGTTAGAGAGGATCTAAACCTGGGTTTCCTGCCTTGATATTCCAGCTTACTTAAACAGTAGATCATTATGCATAAATAGATATTATAACACACTTCTCAGGAGGATAAAGAAAAGTCAGTGAAACAAAAGTAGATACTGTTTTCTGTCTTGGACAAAACTGGAGAGCTGAGGCTTGCAAGATCAACATCCTATTTTGCCCTCATGGCTACTGGGATAATCTTTTTCTTTCTCCTTTATACAAATAGAATGCTACTTTCACTTTTTGACCTAACATTGGAATGTCATTACATTATTGGTTGCAGCATCGAGTTCTTTGACATAGTGGTTGAAACTGGAGAAAATGAAAAACATTTTTTTTTGGAGTTTTGCAAAGTGGCAACTGCAAATATAGAATTTAGAGGCAATGCATATTAATGCATATGAGTACACATTACAAATGAGCAATTGTATTTATAATGCACATTCACATGCATTGAGCATTTGGTACTTAATGCAAATGTGGTACTAGAGTTCCTTTCGAATACAGGTAAGACTATATTATTTTCCTGTGCTAATTATAATTTGTGAGTATTGTACAAAAATTGGAAAACATAGAAAAGCATAGGGAAGAAAACCAATTATAATTCTGCCACCTGGATAAAAATATATTGTAATTTTTAGAAATAGAATTTTTAGAAGTATGTACATCCTACTTTATAAACATATATATATACATTTATTTCACAAAATATTTTTCAATAACATGATCATACTATTTATAGTTTGGCTACATAGTATTTTATAATATTGACATACCTTTTTAATCGGTCTCTTCTTTTTCAATATATATTTTGTTTCTAGCTTTTTTTTTTTTTTAAGAGAGGGACAGTGAGAGGGAGAAAGAGAGAACCAATTTTATTTAATTTTTCATGTGGCTTTCATTGCTCCAACACTTTGTTGTGTATGTAGTGTTGGGGTTTGAACCTGAGTCCTCACACATGCTTGGCAAGCGCTGTAACTGCTAAGCCACCACTCCAGCCTTGTTTCTAGCTGTTTTTGCTGTTAAGAACAATGCTACATTGAGTAACTTTGTGTGTATACCCACACATTCACTCATATATTTATATATATATTTTTTTCTGTAGGATAAATTTCTAGAAGAATTGCCGACTCAAAGGTTATCTGCAGGGGCTGGAGTGGAGGCTTGGCAGTTATGGTGCTTGCCCAGCATGCGCAAGTACACGGGTTCAAACCCCAGCACCCACTTACACAACTAAGTGTCAGAGCAACGAAAGCCATGTGAAAAACTCATTAAAAATTGATTCTGTCTCTCTCTCTCTCTCACTGTACTTCTCTCTTAAAAAAAAAGGTTATCTGCATTTCAATTTTGACAGATACTGCACAGTTGCCCTGTGAAGAGGTTTACCTGTCATACTTCTGCATACAGAAGTATGAGATTGTTTTCCTATATGCTTGCATAATCTTTCAAACTATTTTATTTGAATTTTTTAATATTTCTAAGAAGTTCTATAGTTTTCTTTTTAAATGTATATATTTAGCATTAGTTTTTAAATTTTAATAATACAAAATTAACCATTTTGGTGAACAGTTTTGTGACTCTTACGTTAACAATGTTCTTCAACCACCATCTTTTAAATTACTATTAATCTAAATTTACAAATCATAATTGTCATATGTTTACAGAGTACAGTGCGATGTTTTGATGTATGTGTACAATGTGGAGTCGCTAAAGCAAGTGAATTAACATCTGTTGCATTATTTACTTGATATTTTATGGTAAATATTTTGAAACTTACTCTTGGTTTCTTTTTTTAAAGAGAGAAGGACAGTGAGAGAGAAAGAGAGACACAGAGAATGATTTTTTATTGAGTTTTTCACATGGCTTTCGTTGCTCTGACACTTAGTTGTGTATCTGGGTGCTGGGATTTGAACCCTTGTACTCACTCATGCCAGGCAAGCGCTGTAATTGTCAAGCCACCGCTCCAGCCGTACTCTTGGTTATTTTGAAACATATGTCCATTCTGTAACACTTTTGTTGAATTTATTCTCAGGTAGGTATTTTATGGTTTTCATTGTTCTTATGATCATGATCTTTCAGGTACATTTCGTTCTGCATTTATATAGAAAAACCTATTTTTATTTATTTTGCAAGAATTCCACTGATAGAATTTTCTATTCTAATTACATTTGTGTCATTATCACATAACAATAGCAGTTTTCCTCTTTTTTTGATAGTTGAATGTCGTATTTCTTATTCTTTTCCTATTATATAGGCAAGATACTAAAAAATAATATTATATAACAGTGGTGATACTTAAATTTCTGACTTATTTTCTTGAGTTAAATATTAAACTATACTTTTATTCCTAAAATGTGAAACATGATTTTTAAAAATTAGGGATCAATGTTGATTTTTATCAAATGTATTTGACTCAGGTTTTTAATAAATTTCCTGACAGTAAGCCATCCTAACAGTCTTGGAATTCAGTGTATTATATTATGATAATATTTGTAGATGTATTGCTGAATTTAAAGTTTTAGTATTTTATTTAGGATTTTGCATTTGTATTCATGAGTGAGATTGAACAGTAATTTTCTTCCTTTAAGGTGATATTTCCGGATTTGAATGTAAATTTTGCAGTAACTTTGTAGAACTCTTTGGGACACTATTTGTTGTTTTCAATGCTATAGAACAGTACTATATACCACAAGTATTTCCCTTGAAATATGGAAAGAATTCAACTCTGTATTTGGAATTCACTTCCTTGTTGGAAAATATTTTACAAAAATCTTTTTATTTTAAAATGACTTTAAACTTAAAGAAAACTTGCAAAAATAATATATGGAGTTCATGCATATGTTCTACCAAACTTCCTCCAATAGCATATGCTTTAAAAATATTCCCTAATGATGCTTTAAATTTCAGTGGTTCGCCTTGTGCTGTCTCCTTTTTCACCTCTACTTGCATTTCTTTGTGTCTTCTTTCTCTATTTTGGTTAGTTCAACAAAAATTTGTCAAGTTTGCTTATTCAGAGAATCCGCTCTTGGTTTCGTTGACCCTTTGCCTTGTACTTTTGATGTTTATTTCATTTGTTTCTGCTTTGATCTTTTTCTTTCCTTCTACTGATTTGGGGTTTGGTTTATTCTTGTTTCGCTGAGACCTTAGGATGCATTATTAGTTATTTATTCGAGATCTCTATTTACTTTATTTTATTTTTTTTTAAGAGATGGAGGGACAGTGAGAGAGGGAAGGAGAGAATCAGATTTTTATTTAGCTTTTCATATGGCCTTCGTTGCTCCAGCACTTTGTTGTGTACATGGTGCTGGGGTTCAAACCCGTGTCCTTGTGCATGCCAGGCAAGCACCATGATCACCGAGCCACCGCTCCAGCCCCGTGTTTATTTTTTTGTATAGGCACTTATTGCTATAATATTCCCGCATAGTATGGCTTTTGCTGTATCCCAGAGGTTCTAGTATATTGTCTTTCTATATTCATTTGATTCTAGGAATTAAAAAAAAACAGTGCTGCTTTGAACATGTGAGTACATGTATGTGTGCTCTGTTTTCTAGTTCTTTGGAGTATAGACCTAGGAGTGGAATTACCAGGTCTTGTGGTAATTCTATGTTTAACCTGTTGAGGAACCACAAAACTGTTTTCCATAGTGGCTACACCATTTTACAGTGAGATTTTTAATTTTTCCACATCTTTGTCAACTCATTATTTTATTTTGTTATTGCCATCCTAGTAGGTATAAAGTGGTATCTCACTGTGTTTTTTTAATATAATTTTTTTTTAATTTTAGAGAGAGGTACAGTGAGAGAGAAAGAAAGAGAGAGTCAGTTTTACTTAGCTTTTCATGTGGCTTTCGTTGTTCTGACACTTGTTGTGTATGTGGTGCTCGGGTTCAAACTCACGTCCATGTACATTCAAGGCAGGTGCCGAGACCGCTAAGCCACCACTCCAGCCCCTCACTATGGTTTTTATTTGCACTTACCTAATGCTAATGATGTTTATCATCTTTTCATGTGTTTATGGGTTATTTGTTTATTTTCTTTGGAGAAGTATTTATTCAAGTCCTTTACCCATATTAAATTAGGTTGTTTTTTTCCCTCTGTGTTTTAGGAGTTCTGTTTTTCCACATATTTTTAATTGGTGCATTGTAGCTGTACATAATGGTTGGATTTGCTGTTACATATTTGTACATACACAAAATACAACAAAATAATTTGACCACTATCATTCCCTAGTATTTACCCTTCCCTCCTCACCTCCCACCCCCAGGTCCCTTTCCTCTACTCTATTGGTTTCCCATCTGTTTCATGAGATCTCATCACCACCTTCTTTCTTCTCCATTTTCCTCTCTAGCTTTCACATTTGAGAGGAAGCATCTGAGCTTGGACATTCTGAGTTTGGCTTATTTCACTTAACGTAATGTTATCAAGTTCCAGATGTGTTTCTTTAAATGACATAATTTCATTCTTTTTTTATGGTTGACAAAACTCCATTGTGTATATATGCCACATTTTAAAAATCCATTCATTCATTGACAAACACTTAGGTTGGTTCCATAGTTTGGTTATTGTGAATTGTGCTGCTATAAATCTGGGTATGCATATATCACTATAGTATGCTGACTTTAATTATTCAGGGTAAATACTGAGGAGTGGTATAGCTGGGTCATCTGGTGGTTCCATTCCCAGTCTTTTGAGGAACATCCATAATGATTTCTGTAGTGGTTGTATTAATTTATGATCCTCCAGTGTAAAAGTGTTCCTTTTTTCACCACTTCTTCTTCAGCATTTATTATTTTTTATGTGTTTTTTTTTAAAGAGAGAGGGACAGTGAGAGAAAGAAAGAGAGAGAGAGAGAGAAAGAGAGAGACAATTTTTATTTAGTTTTTCATGTGGCGTTTGTTGCTCTGAGACATCGCTGTGTATGTGGTGCTGGGGTTTGAACTTGCATACTCATGTATGTATGCCAGTCAAGCGCTGTAACCACCAAGCCACTGCTCCAGTCCTTGTTTTTTTGTGTTCTTGATGTCTGCCATTCTGATCAGTGCAAGTTGAAATCTCAGTGTAGTTTTGATTTGCATGTCTCTGCTTACTAATGATGTTGAATATTTTTTCATATATTTGTAGGTGATTTGTATCTGTTTCTAAGTATCCGTTTAGTTAATTTGCCCATTTACTGATAATGTTATTTGTTTCTTTGGTATTCAGTTTTTGAGTTCTTTATACATTCTGGATATTAATCCTCTCTCAAAAGAATAGTTAGCAAAGATTTTCACTCATTTTGTAGGTTCTCTCTTAATTCTTAATTGTTTTCTTTGCTCTACAGGAGCTTTTTAATTCAATGCCATCCTGTTTATTAATTCTTGGCATTATTTCCTGAACTTCAGTGGTCCTACTGATAAGGTTGATGCCTATGTGGATTCTACATTTTCTTCTGGGAGTTGCATAGTTTACGGTCTAATTCGAAGATCTTTGATCCATTCTGCGTGGGCTTTTGTGCAGGGTGAGAATTAGGAATCTAGTCTCAGTACATATGGATAACCTGTTTTCCCAGAGCCACGTGTTATAAGGTCTGTCTTTTCTCCAGTGTGTGTTTTTGGCTCCTTCGCATTGTGTCTTAGCCATAGTCATCCGAGTGTTTTTCTGTGTCTTGGATTGCATACTGTTGGTCTGTGTGCTCAGGGATCGCATTGAGTTTGTATATTGCTTTTGTTTGATTCTAAGAATTTTTAAAAATTTCTGCCCTGATCTTTTCTGTTACCATTCATTGTAATTCAGAATTGTATTGTTCAATCTCCACGTGTTTATATATGGCTTCTTTTCTTTTTTCATGTGTTGATTTCTAATCTAATGATCAGATGAGTTGCAAGGAGTTACATCCATTTTTTTGTGTGTTTGGTAAGAGTTGTTTTGTGGCCTAAAATATGGTCTATTTGGAGAAGGTTTCGTGAGCAGTTGAGAAGATGGTGTATTTTTCCATTGTTGGATGAAATATCTACAGATGTCTGTTTAGCCTTTTTAATTTATAATATTTTTTAGGTCCAAAGAGTTTACTGAGTTTATGTCTGATGCCTTATCTACTGGTGAGAGAGTTGTGTTGAAATCACCCAGCATTATTGCACTGGGTCTATCTAACTCTTTAATTTTGAGTAATGTCTGTTTATGTAATTGTGTTTGGGGCTTGAATATATATGATTGTTGTTTCTTTTTGTTGGATTGTTCCTTTACCAGTGTGACCTTCCTTGTCTCTTTTGACTAATTTTAGTTTGAAGTCTGCTTTGTCAGATATGAGAGTAACTATTCCTTCTTGTCTTCAGGCTCCATTTGCATGATATATCAATATCCTTTCTTTTACTTTCAGCCTGTGGCTTTCTGCCTGTAAGGTGAAGCTCTTGCAAACAACATAGTTGAGTCTCGTTTTTAAATTCATTCTGCAAGCCTTTTTTTTTTTTTTTAAAGAGAGTGTGTGTGCGAGAGAAAGAATCAGCTTTATTTATTTATTTTTCTGTTTTTTGATATTCAGTTGTGTGTGTGGTGCTGGGTTTTGAATCTGGGTCCTCATGCATGCCAGGCAAGCACTATACAGCTGAGCTACCACTTCAGCCCCCAGCCTATGTGTGTGTGTGTGTGTGTGTGTGTGTGTGTGTGTATGTATGTGTGTTTTGTTTTGTTTTTTTAAGAGAGAGGGTCAGTGAGAGAGAGAAAGAGAAAATCCATTTTATTTAGTTTTTCATCTGGTTTTCATTGCTGTGCCACTGTTGTGTATGTGGTGCTGGGGTATGAACTTGGGTCCTCCCACATGCCAGGCAAGCACTGTAACTGCTGAACCACTGCTCCAGTCCCCAGCCTGTGTGTTTTGACTGGAGACTTGAGACCATTTACGTTCAGTGTTTTTATGGGGAGATGTTTGTTAATTCATGCCATTTTGATTTATTTCTAATGTTTATTTTGGTCTTGTTTCTCATTTGTTTACTTTTCGAATGAGATTTTTTTTCATTTGTGAGTTCTAGGATTTGTTTTCTTCTGTGTGTAGTATTTAAGTATTTTCTGTAGCACTGTCTTAGTAGTTATGGATTCTTTAAGTTTCTGATTATCATGGAAAGTTTTTATTTCTCCTTTGATTATGAAGGTAACTGCTAAATATAGCAATCTTGGTTAACAGTTATTTTCTTTCAGGCTTTGAAACCCATCACTTCAAGCCCTCCTGGATTTCAGAGTTTGTGCTGAGAAATTAGAAGTAATTCTGATTGGGTTGCCTGCAAATGTGACTTGATGATTTTCTCTTGAGGCTTTCAAAATTCTATCCTTGTTATGTATGTTAGGCATTTTAATTATAGTGTGTCATGGAGAGGTTCTTTTTTGATCTTGTCTGGAGTTCTGAATGCATTCTGTATCTGAGTGTACTTCTCATTCTCAAGACTTGGAAATTTTTCTCTTATTGTTTCTCAGAAGATGTTATCTTTGCTATTAGACTGCATCTCACAACCCTTTTCAGTCCTGGTGATTCTTACATTTGGTCTCATAATGTTGTCCCAGAGTTCTTGTACATTCTGGTCATGGTTACTTATTTTCTTCTCTTTGATACTGTCTGAATGTTTAAGGCTGGCTGGCCACTTTCATCTTCAGCTCTGAGAGTATGGTCTACTGTGTTGGAGAGACCTTCAACTGAACATTTTATTTGATTTATTGACTTTTTCATTTCAACGATTTCTGTTCAGTTCTTTTTCAATATCTCTATCTCCTTACTGAATTTCTCAGACCCTGTACTGACTTCTTTAAATCATTCGTTTATTTTTCTGTGTTCTCTGGAATTCATTGATCATTTTTATAATTATTCTTCTGAATTCCTTATCTGATATTTCATCCACTTCAACATTTTTGGAGTCAGCTGCTAATGAATTATGAACTTTAAAAGGTGTCATGTTACCTTGTTTTTTTCATGTATCTTATTGTTTGTGGACTTTTTGGGGAATAGCATTCTCTTGCTAAAGTGTCCTGGAGTGATCTAAATTATGACTCCTTTTAGGTGTGTTATCCATAGTCTTTTGTTAATTCTCTCTTTTTGCTGTAGGAATGGATGTCAATTAGGTGTCGTATCCATAGCCTTTGTGTTAATTCTGTCTTTTTGCAGTAGGAGACCTGAGGGTGTCTCCTGGATGTTCCTACTTGGGATATGGTCTTCAGTTGGGGTTTTTGTGTTTTCTGTTCTTTGTATTAAAGTATTGCTGAAGTTTGGGTGTGGTTAATCTGTGTGTGGAGCAAGGTGCACTGTATCTTGGCTGGGTTTAGCTCAGCAGCAAGAATCTCCCCCATGAACTTGTAGCATCCCGGTAGATTCCCAGAACCTCACAGAAAAGGGAGGAACAAACAAAGTAACAACAGAAGAGGTAATCAACAGCATAAAATAAATACCTGGTGCTTATTATGACATCTACATTACCACAAAAATAGAAATGGTGGGGTCAGCAGTTACCAACAGCATGAACAATAGCTAGCTTTGAATTAGATTAAAGTAAACAGCAGATGTCAACTGTGCCATCCATGGTACTAATGACTGCAACCAAATGAAGGTGGGGCAGGAGTTATGTAAACCAAATAGTGCTAAAAGATGGTAAAAATACAGTTCATTAAGAGAAAAGAAAATGGGAGAAAGGTAAAATAAACTTTACACTGTTCAGAATGTGGACAAAGGAAAACCAGAAGAGATGTAGGAAGGAAGAGGAAATAAATTAAAAAATAAAGTAAAACACGAGAGAAAAAGACAAGAGGACTGTTGGAAGGAAAAGAAAGAAGAGAAAGAGAAACAAACTAAAACCAAAAAAAGGTAGATAAAAAGAAAACCCTAACCCTCAAAGAAAGAAATAAGTCAAAAATTGCTACAAATCAGAAAAAGAAACATGTATGTATGTGTATGTGTGTGTGTGTGTATATATATATATATATATATAGAGAGAGAGAGAGAGAGACAGATCAATCTCCATCCATGAATCAGGAATCAGTCAACATAGCAAAACCAGAAACATACACACAGAGAAAACAGAAAAAGAAAAAAGAAAAAAAGATTATTTGCTATAATCTTTTGGGCTCCCATAACTGCAAGCTGTGGTGTGGGTGTTTCAAGATGGCTCCCTGACTCTGCTCTCCACGTGTCAATGGAGAAACAAAACCTTTAAACACCAGTTTGCTGTGCAGCCTCTGGATTAATTAAGTTCAGGCTGCTTTTCTGTTCTAAAGGGTTTCCTGTGCCAAATTTGCTCATTGTGTTTCTCTGTGTTATCCCTCCCCTCTGAGGTGAACTGGCCCTGCTGCTGCTGCAACCAGCTTGGCTCCAAGGCACTCTTTCTTGTTCTTTGTTCAATGCACCCAAGTTTCTTAGTCTCTAAGATACTCTGTCTGAAATTGAATTTCAGTGAATTTGCTTTCATCCACCTTGTTGAGAAACAGTACTCCTGTTGCTTGAATGCCAAGCCAGGGAGCAAGGGAAAATGTAGCCTTCTTCTAATCTGTATCTTGAATACCTCTTAATTGTAGGATTTTTAAAATTTCTCTCATGATTTCTTCATTGACCCACTGTTCATTCAATGGTGTGTTGTCTTTTCTCCATGAGTTTGTAAAATTTCTGTAGTTCCTAATGCTGTTGGTTTCTAGTTTTAATCCATTGTAATCTAATAAGGTGCAATACATTATTTCAGCTTTTGAATTTGTTAAGACTTGCTTTATGTCCTAATTTATGACCTATTTTGGAAAAAGTTTCAGGTGCTGATAAAAAGAATGTGTATTCTGTAGCTCTTGTATGGAATATTCCATGAATGTCTTAAATTCATTTGATCTGTAGTGTAATTGAACTCCAGTATTTCTTTGTTGATTTTTTTTTTTGGTCTGGATGATTTTTTTGTATTGATGAGAGGGTATTGAAGTCACTAACTATTATTGTATTGGGGCCTGTCTCTCCTTTTATAATTAGCACTGTCTGTTTTATACAACTTATGTTCTGATGCTTGGTATGTATATATTTATAATCATTTAAATAATCCTATATCTTGAATTGTTCTCTTGATCAATATGTAGGTACTTTCTTTGTCTCTAACTAATTTTGGCTTAAGTCTGTTCTATAGGATTTACTATTGCTACTCCTGCTTGCTTTTGGATTCCATTTGCTTGGAATGCCATTTTTTTATACATTTTTTTAAAAGAAAAATAACACTTTCAATCTGTGTTTGTCTTTGCAGGAGAGCTGAGTTTTTTTGCACACAGCATATTTCTTGTCTTGTTTTTCAATCCATTTACCCAACTTGTATCTTTTAATTGAAGAATTAAGATAATTTACATTCAGGGTTATTATTGAAAGGTTTATAGTTGTTCCTGTCATTTTATTTAGTTTCTTTGTGTTTTTTGAATATTCTATGTTCATTCCTTCTTGTTTTATTCATCTTAGACATTTGATGATTTATTATATTGACATTGTTTGATTCTTTCCATTTTTTATTTGCATGAATACTCATCTAGTGAGATTTATTCTTTCTTGTGCTCTCATGCTTGTTAATCTTTCTTCCTCTTCTGGGTGTAGGATTCCTTTAAGTGTCTTTTGTAATGTTGGTGCAGTGGTCATTAGTTCTTTAAGTTTCTGTTTAACTTGAAGGTCTATATTTCACCTTTTGATTATGAAGTTTAACCTTGATGGGTATAGTAGTCTTGGTTGGCATTTATTTTCTTGCAGGACCTGAGATACATTATACCATTCCCTCCTGACCTTTTGAGTTTCTGCTGAGATGTATGCTGAAAGATTTGCCTGTAAATCAACTTTGCATTTCTTTTTTTTTAGCTTTCAATATTCCTTCTTCTGTGCTTTCCCCCCACAATTTATCTATAATAGGCAGTGGAGAGGTTCTTTTCTGGTTATATCTATTTGGGGTTCTAAATACATCATCTACCTAGATGTTTATGTCATTCCCAAAGAAGGCAGAAAATTTCTGCTATTATTTCACTGAGTAGGTTTTCATTGTCCTTAGCATGTAACTCTTTTCCCTTCATTAAGACATTTGATCTTTTAGTGGTGTCTCAGAGATATTGTACGTTGTTTTCATTCTTGTCTTCTTTTTTCTCTGCTTCTGTCTGAATGGCAACTATTTTGTCAGAGTTGCTTCAAATTCTAATGTTCTTTCTTCTTTTTTGTTCTGGTCTGTTGTTAGAATTGTCACTGAGTTCATTATCTGACTTATTGTGCTTTTCATTTCTAAGATTTCTACTTGGTTCTTTTTCAAAAATTTTATCTTTTTATTGAAATACTCATTCAGTATCTTTCTTGGCATACTCATTCACTCTGCTTAATACATTCAGCTCTTTATTCTATTCTCTTGGATTTCATTGAACTTTTAAAAAATCATTCTTTTGAATTACTTGTCCAACATTTCATCCACTTTGATATCTTTGGCATCCATTGTCAGAATTATGAACCATATTGCCTTGCTTTTTCCTATTTCTAGTGGTTCTATGTTGTGATTTTCACATTTATTAGGATGAATATTTCTTCTACTTTTAGGTTAGAGCCTTTTAATTAGTTTATTTTATTAGTGCAACATTGTATTACATAATGAGGGTATTCATTGCTTCACTTTCATACATGCATAAATAATGACAGAGTAGCTTAAACATGATCCTTGTCCAGGATCTTCCCCCCTCCCTCAATACTCTGTAATTATCCCATGTTACAGGTATAAATGACCATATACATGCATTTTAATCATCGAAATTGCTAGATTTGTACACCTGCTTGGGTATGTATATTTGGGGTTCTCATGGGAGTCAAATATACACTACAGTATTGAACACCCCGCTTTTCCCTCTTTCTCCTCCTTGCCTTTCTCTTCCCATTCCCCTTGATAGTTGATAGTTATAGTTCCCATATCTTATGCATTACTTCAAATTTGGTGGGTCTGTTAAATAAACTTGACTAACTTTCATCCGATGGTAGGTTTTACTTCAGCTTCCACATATGAGAGAAAACATTTGACCCTTAAGTCTATGTTTGACTTGTTTCACTCAGCATGGTTTTCTCCATGTCCATCCATTTACCTGCAAAAGTCATGCTATTATTCTTTCTAATGGCAGAGTAGAACTCCACTGTATATGTGTACCACAGTTTTTGGATCCATTCATCCAATGAAGGGCATCTAGATTGTTTCCATAATTTAGCTATTGTAAATTGAGCTGCTGTAAACATTGATGTAGCTGTATCTCTGTAATAAGCTGATTCTAGCTCTTCTGGGAACATACCCAGGAGTGGGATAGCTGGATTGTATGGTGGTTCGATCCTTAATTTTTTGAGGAGTCTCCACACTGCTTTCCAGAGTGGTTGTACCAGTTTGCAGTCACACCAGCAGTGTGTTAATGTTCTTTTCTTCTCACAACTCCTCCAGCATCTGTTGTGTTCATATTCTTCATTTTTACTGTTCTGACTGGTATGAGGTGGAATCACAGTGCAGTTTTAATTTGCATTTATCTGATTGCTAGTGATATAGAACACTTTCTCATATATCTTTTGGCTTTTTAAACTTGAGAAGTTTCTGTGTAGTTCGATAGCCCATTTATTGATTGGGATGTGTATTTTTGTTGTTAAGTTTTCTGAGTTATTTGTAATATGTTCTGGATTTTAGTCCCCTGTGGGAGATGTATCTGGTCATGATTTTCTTCCATTCTGTAGTTTCTCTCTTGATGCTCTTGATTAATTCCTCAGCTGTGCAGAAGCTTTTCAGTTTACTGGAATCCCACTCATTAATTCTTGTGCTATGGGAGTTTTGATAAGTAAGGGAGTGCCTACACCAATATGATGGAGTGTTGACCCTATTTTTTCTTCTAATATTGTGTGGTTACTGGTTTAATTCCTAGTTCTTTGATCCATTTTGATTTAATTTTTGTGCAGAGTGAGAGATAAGGATTTAATTTCAGTTGTCTGCATATGGCTCTCCAGTTTGTCCAGTCCCGTTTGTTGAACAGACTCTCTTTCCTCCAAGCTATATTTTTGCTTGCTTTGTTGAATATCAGATGGTTAAAGATTTGCGGGTTAGTCTCAGTGTCTTCTATTCTATTCCATTGGTTTTCCGCCTATTATGATACCAATACCATGCCATTTTGTTACTACAGCTCTGTAGTATAATTTCAGGGCAGGTATTGCTATACCTCCTTATTAGAGCCTTTGGAGTAAGTAGCCTTATCTTAACAATGTGTCCTGGGATATTGGTTTGTTGTGTAGTGTTGAGTTTAATTCTAATTAGACTTCATAATGTGCTTTCTCTGTGGCTTCTTTGACTGTGCTTAGTGGGTTTTTGACACAACGTATGCCATGTTGGAGCCCGAGGGAGCTGCTTTCTATGAAGGTCTTGCAAGAGTAGGGTCCCTTTGGTAGTTCAGGCAGGCATGGTGTAGATAGAGCATATGGGGTGCGCCTTCTGTTGTTACTTGTATTTTGGGGATGGAAGCCCTTTTCAGGTGTTAGGAGTTTCCTTGGGCTTGTTGATATTGGCTCTGTTACTTGAAAGCAGTTTTGTTACTGGCTGTACTAATTGTGGTGATGGGCCTGGAGCTTCTATCTTCTATTTAGATGCTGACTCCAGTTGTTTCATGGGGAGAAGCCAGGGCTAGAGTTATAATTCCCCTTGGTGGCATTCACTTTCAGTCTTGTTAGCATTGTGTAATCTGATAGGAAAAGTGGGAACCACGGAAGTTGAGATCCCTTGTAAGTGTGGTGTCCACAACAGTAGTATGTTTCTCTCTGCTATTGCTGTCGGGGTGAATGTCTAGGAGTGGAGCTTCAGGATCCCCTTTCCATGCCTTCTTGGGGATGGTTTGCTGACTGGGGACTTTTATCCCTTCTATTTTTTATGTTGAAGTATCTGCCAAGACTTGAGCAGGACCGGATCATGTTTGGAGCAAGTTGCAGTTCCTCTCAGTTGGACTGAGAATGTAGCTCAATGACCAAGCACCCACCCAGCAAGTTTAGTGTCCCATGCTCAATTTCTATCTCCATATAGAAAGAAGAGTAAAAAACAGGTAAAGAAATAAAGTAAAAATCAAATGTTGTAAACAACAATAGAAACACCATCAACTACTAAAAAGCAAGGGGAAAATATAGAATAAAATAAAAAGTTAAAAACTAATGGGAAACAGGTAGCAGGTAAATAGTAAAAAAGTGAGAAAGGGCAGAAAGAGATGAAAAGAAAGAAAAAAATTAAATATTAAAAAGGAGAGGAGGAGAGGGGAGAAATAAGCAAGAACAAACATTATTAAAAAAATTACTCTTTGTTAAAATGTGCTAGTGGAATCTCCCATCCTTTCTGATCAGATCTTTTCCCCATGTCTTAGGCTGTGTACCACTTGCTCAGAGAAAAACCTGGGAATTATTCATCCCCCTCTTCTTTTCTTTGTGGTGTTACTCAGGTGACTAGCCAGAGTGATTGGAGGCTATAGTCAGTTTTATAGCAGAACATGGTTCCCTAGAAACAGATTCTCTCCAGAGCCATTTGGCTTGTGCACCCTGAGAGCGGGGTAGAAGCTGATGCTGTGGTGTATCAGGGACTGGTGCAGAACGAGGATCTCCCCAAAGCACGCTGGAGCTGTGTGCCCAAAGGGCAGGAGGAACACCAGTTCTGTGGTGTGGTGTCCCTGAAGGCATAGCCTCTCTCTGCCCTCAAGAACACAGAGACTAGGGGAATGCTGCAGAGTGAGGTTATGAAGTTTCAAAGATCTCTGCCATGTGGGGGATGTTGAAAGGTTCCATGAGATCCATCACCCAGGGTTCTGGTGTTCCCAGACCTGACTCCCATGTGCCATGACACATGACTGCTTGCCTGCCCGACTTTCCTAGGTGTTAGCAAACCTCTGATTCCAAAGAGAAGCACCTTCTGTTCCACCATGTGCTTATTCCCAAAGCAGTAAGCTCAGACCACAGGGCCTTTCTCAAGATGGCTCCCAGTTACTGCCCCGCGAGAGTATGTTGATAAGTTCAGAGAACTTCTCCAGAGCCAGTTCGCTATGCAGATCTTAGGACTATGGTTTGTTTAGCCTGTGTTTCTGCAGGGTGCTGAATCTTGGGCCAGTGGTGCTCACCAGGACTCTCCCCTTTTCTCTTATACCCCTGCCAGGGGGCCCTTCACCTCCCTCTGCCTTGCTTCTGTGTGATTGGTGCTGGGGTGTTTTCTTTCGTTCCCTGTTCCCCAGCAATGTCTTTGGGTTTCTCCAAGACTCTATCTGTCCAGTATTGAACTCCAGTGCTGTCCCATGTAACCCAACTCCATGAGCAGCCAAATTTCAGTTGTTTTAATTCTATTATGTAGAGACACAGGTGAGTGTTCTAATCATCTTGGGAAGCTGGACATCTCTTTAAAACTTTTTTTCCTATGAGTTGAGCTCTTCTGAAACCATCTTGAAAATTATATTGCACAGAAAATTGGATTGCACAGAGTTTTATGCAGAGAGATGTTATATAGCTTACAAAATAATTGGAGTTGCAGATTAAATCCCCATTATTTTACCTTTTATACTGTTTGCTTGGATTCTGGGCTCTTGGGGTCTGTTTACCTGAGAGATTAAGGCAGTTAATTACTCACTCTTAAGTTTATTTATTTTTACTGATGATTGAACGTAGGGGTGCTGAACTACATCCCCAGTCCTCCCCAGTCCTTTAAGTGTTTATTTTGAGACAGGGTCTTGCTAAGTGGTTGAGGGCTTTGCT
Source organism: Aplodontia rufa (assembly GCA_004027875.1). NCBI lineage: Eukaryota > Metazoa > Chordata > Mammalia > Rodentia > Aplodontiidae > Aplodontia > Aplodontia rufa. Next base: position 51,098 of record PVKS010009813.1, read on the forward strand.
AAGTTGAGAGGCTGGCCTTTAATTTGTGATCATCCTGCCTCAGCCTCCCAAGTCACTGGAATTATAGGAGTGTGCCATCATACCTGACACTAACTCTTAATTCTAAGAGTTAAACGTTACTATCTTAACTCTTAACCCTAGCAAAATTACTTAACATTGCCCTCCTTGGCAAGCCTTAATTTTTTCTGATAGTAACAGCACTTTCTTTATGGCATTAGGCTGAATAATAAATGAGGAGTGTATATCAAATATTTAGCAAACGCTTTGGACCATAACTTTAATAAATGTTAGCTATGTTTATTATTAGTCTTAGTTTACTTTGACCATCACACATGGTCCTTAAAATTGTAGTTAAGTTTGCACAATATTCTCTAGAAATAGTTTTATAGATAGATTTAGGGCTGTGCATTCTGTTACCAAATTAACAAATTTTTATTTAATATGTGCTGTGGACCTGGGTGCATTAGGAATTACACCTACATGCTCAAAATCAATGCTCTCAACTTCAATGACTGAACCAATGCTCTCAACTTCAGTGATTGAAATAAAGGTAGAAATTTATTTTCTCACTTGAAGGGATTCCATAGGTGGGAAGTCCAAGGCAAAGATTAGGATCTATAATGTCATCAGGGATACAAGCTTCTTCTGTTTTCCTTTCTCTCAGTCTTGGTGCATAGTATCCATTCTCTAGATCCAAGATGGTGACCAGAGTTCGAGAGATCATGTCTTAACTCTAGACAAGACTGAGGAAAGATAACAGGTGAAAAGAGATCCTTCCAGTTGACCCAGCTCTTTTAGGGCTTTCTTGGAAGCCCCACTCTTTAACTTTTGGCTATCCCTAATTGCAGTGGAGGTCAGGGATTGTGTGTTTTTCCTTGGACTCAACTGATATCGTACATAAATTTGGGAATCTCTTAGGAAGAAAGGAGAATGTTTGTAGAGAGGCAACTATCTTTGTCATTGCAGTAGAAATGGTAAGCATAATCATATGATGGGCAGATTCACTTCGCCCAAAGTTCTGGTGTAAATTATTAATAAAGGGCCTTCCTTGAAATTTTATGTTCTAAAATATACATTTATGAAAAGTTCTACAACATCCACCTTTCCCCATACCTTTTCACACCAAACACTCATACCCCTTAAACTTGTTCTGTAGAAAGGCCTCTGTTTTAATCAATATATGCTTGGTATTAGATTTGTAGAAAACCTGTTGATAGTGTGTCCATGTTTATTGATGACTCGATTGTTTGGTCCAGTGAGCACTCAAAAAATTCCCAGATTTGCTCAAATTATATGGTTATTATTCAGTGCATAATATATTATGGGGGAATTCAAATAATTTGAAACAGGATTTAAAAAATAAGTTAAAAAAATCTGGAGAGAAGATGATAGATATATCGCCCTATAGAGTTTTTATTAGCATTTATTGGCATTATTGTCCTGTGGCATTATCTTAGAATATAAATAGGTGGAAAGTTATCTGGGAAATACTATCTGAGATAGTTAAAATTATTATTATTAAAATTATTATAGAGCTTTCTTGCCTTCCAGGAACTCAGAAGGCACTTATTAAGGTACCTCCATGCTTCCAAAATAGCACCGTCCAATGCAACTTTGTGTGTGATGGCTAGCTCTATTCTGTGCTGCCCAATATGGTAGCCTCTAGCCATATTTGGCTGTTGAACATTTGAAATGTGGCTAGTATCACATTTCAAATGAAATTTTATTTTTATTTATTTATTTATTTATTTTTTAAAGAGAGACGGACAGTGAGAGAGACAGAGAAAGAGAGAAACAACTTTATTTAGTTTTTCACATGGCCTTAGTTGCTCCAACACTCAGTTGTGTACGTGGTGCTGGGGTTTGAACCCAGGTCCTCGTGCTTGCCAGGCAAGCGCTTAAACCGCTGAGCCACCGCTCCAGCCCTCAAATGAAATTTTAACTTAATGAATTTAAACTTAAATAGCTACACATGTGCTAATGACGACTATGATAGATAGCATGATACTAGAGCATCCAATATTATTTCCATCTGCATCATTCCGGAAATCCTGTGCACCCAGCTTTGATGACACACCATTTTTCTGGTTCTGTTAGCTACTCTCTGTCTCTTCTTACTCCTCCTGCACTCTAAAAATAGCCTCCACAAAGTATCTGTGCTTAGCCCTTCTCCTTTCTCTTCCTGCACTCTTTTTCATCCAGGGCAGGCAGCCCCTGGGCTTTAACAGAGAGCTATGTGGAAATTATTCTGGCTTCAGACCAGTGTTTCCAATCCCAGCCTGGTGGTCTTTCTTGAATATTCTGTAGGCACCTTGGATTTACTGTGACCCTAACTGAAGCCATCATTTGCATGTCTGTCAAACATCTCACTCCTCCTGACTTCATTGTTTCTTCTAATGATCACCTGATTTCCTCTTCTCCTTGGCATCATCTGTGACGTCCTCCCTCTTGATCACCCCTCCCTCTTTAACTGTTGGAGAATCTTGGAATTCCTCTTGCACAGTCCTCTACCTTAATTCTCAAGGGTGCTAGCTTTTTTTGTAATTACAATAGTAGTCAATATACATTGTTGAAGATTTAATGCATTCAGAAAAATGTAAAAAATAAAAAAGAATGAAAGCTAGCCATTAGTCTAAGCACCTGGAGAATCAATTTTTATTTTTTGGTGTGTGACTTCCCACATGTGACCTCTTGCAACCTCTTGCCCGCATCACTGTGGCTGTGAATGCTCAGCGTCTCCCCACTCTAATCCACTGCTATTTCCCAAGGCATGATTCTCGTCGTCTCACTCTTCTGTTCCGCCCATAAATCTCCGGAGGCACCCAGTTGTCTACTGAGTTAAGTTCGTCTCCTCTGATGGGGTGCATGCCAGGCTGACCTTTGCTTTCCGATGTGGGAGCTGTTACTGACACATCACAGTAAGCGATGCCCACAAAAGCAGGAAGTGCTGGTTATGAACACTTATTTCACTTGGCTTCAGTTTATGAAGCAATATTGTTTTCATTCTTTCTTCAAGAAAACAAAACTCCAAAATTATTACCTGTTAGAGTGTAATAGACAGATTTATTGGACTAGGTTTCACTTCTTTCCCCCTAAATATATTTTTTTCCATGTCCAATAGCTGCTGTTTCTCATTCTATGTGTATTTTCTAATTGCATAGCATGAAGTCCTGTGGGGTTAAGTTTTTCCTTCCTATGTACCTGGAGAGATTTCTTTGCCTGAATTGAGAAACTCTGATCTCTTTGCCTAAGAAATTTCACTTCTGCTGAGTCTTGAAACCTCAAGTCAATTAAAAATGAATCAATAGGTGTGTATTGCAGATCTTTAAGAAATGTTTTTTTTTTTCATGGGATAAAATTTTTCTGCCTCTGGGGATTTGGAAATGGATTTGGACCCTTAGCAAACACCCCATTGTGTTTCAGGGCTTGAGCACCCTACTGGGTTAACCCTGCCTGGCGAGGTTGGGCTCCCTAGCTCTCTGAGCATAGCATAGGCATGGCTTTGCTCAGGCTGTGGCCTCCTCTGGGTATGGGAGGATTCGCAGCAGAGGAGGAGGACTTTGTCAAGTTTGTTTTGGTGGCTTGAAATTTAATCTTGTGCTCATTGAGCATGGATCTACTCCTTAATGAATTATGTCCTCAGCTCTGTCTTATTTATCCTTTAACAGCTCCCTGGCACATAGTAAGCAATTAATAAATGGTTGCTATTATTAGGATTATGATTGTACTGATGCCTCCACAAACACATACTTTGTCTCTGCTTTTTCTCATGCTCCAGGCTGAGGTTCCCAGCTGCCCGCTGGATGTCATAACATTTGCACCTTTGCCTGCGCTGTGGGCTCTGCCAGGCATGCCTTTCCACCCTCTGCTCCTCCTATTAGAATCCTATTCACACATTTAGGGCCAGGCTAGCGCCTCCTCCTCACATGAAACCTTCCCCCTGCTTAGAGCTCATTGCCTTCTCATCTATATTCTGCTCTGCTTTCATGTCCCCTCTCTCCAACTCTACGTCTGCTCCCTGGCATAGTAAGCCATTAGTTCTGTCCTGTAATAACTTTTGTTATTTATGTGTCTGACTCAAAATATGTCTTGAATCTGGTATAGAGACTGTCCAAGACATTTATGATGCCTACCATGGCTATCATAGAACCTTCCATAGAACATGCACACAGTTTAAATATCTTTGCTTCAACTTCTGAGCCACCAGGTCTTTATTGAACTTCTGGAAGAGTAGACTGAGTGCCAAAGACCTGGCCACATGCTCCAGAGACAGCCTTGCTGCTTGGCTGTTGGGCTCCAGGCATCTGCTGTGCGCTGGGAGCTTGAGCTGCACAAATGACCTGTACTAGACTTCAACAGGTTGTGTTCCTTGTTGTATTTTCAGAGATCTCCAGGAATTACAGTCATAATTCATGGGGAAAAAAAACACTCTGTCTAAAGCTAGATGTCCCTCTTGCTTTTTGGGGTCCTACAAGCTGCACTGAAGAATAGTGATTCTTATCCATGTAATTTGCCTTTACTCTGATGAAAGGGAGAGCTGTGAAACAGCACTACCCAGGGTCTCTGCCTTAGTTTCTGCATCTGCAAAATAGAAAGGATAATAGTACTCCCATAAGAGTCTCATGGGCTTATGCATACAAAGTGCTCAATAAACAAAGCATTTGTTATTATTTTTAAGTAAGATTTTATTTTTCACCATAGTTTTACATCTTGAAGGGGTTTGTTGTTACACTTCCATACATGCACACCTCTTAAATCCCCCCTCTGCCCTCCTCACCATCCCTAGACTGCAAGGTTGCCCCCAGTTCAGTTGGTAATGCACGCTTGATGAGTCTGTTGTCTAAACTTATTATTTTCTCCCTCTTTCCTGTATTGTACTCTAGCTTCCACATATGAGAGAAAACATTTGGTCCTTGAGTTTCTGGGTTTGAGTAATTTCATTGAGTGATTTTCTCCATCTCTATCCATTTACCAATTTACCAGCAAGGGCCATGATTTAATTCTTTTTTAATGGCGGCTGAGTAGAATTCCATGGTATGGTACGTGTGTGTGTGTGTGTGTGTGTGTGTGTGTGTGGCACAGTTTCTTGATCCATCCATCCAACAATGGGCATTTGGATTGATTCCATAATTTAACTATTGTGACTTGTGCTGCTATAAACATCGATGTAGCTGTGTTGCTGTGTATGCAGAATTTATATCTTCCGGGAAAATACCCAAAAGTGGAATAGCTGGGTCATACAGTGGTTTCATCCCTAATTTTTTAAAAAAAATTTTTATTAAGGAGTTATTGTACAATCATAAATGCATCTAAAGTGACAATATGACATGCATTTGTTCCTAAATCAGAATTACCCCCACATTGCCCATAGCCTAGCCTCTTGATTCTTCTATATTTTGCCCCTACAAGTGATATAAATGTTTAGATTGTGAATTTTCCAGGATTAAATAATTGCATAAGTATTATTTGGATTCTCAGGGGTATTTTGTGTTCTTATAAGGGTTGAGAAAAACCTTCATTGAAACAAGTGGATAAGAATTAAATATATTTTGTTATAACATGTCTCTCACTTTGAGTTCTTCCTGAGTTTTATCCCCAAATCACTCAGTGACCTGTCATCAAAAATATTTTGAATGAATTGTTAATTGACAGCTCAGCTGGGGCTCCTTTACTTGTGCTGAAAGAAAAACTTGGAAACTACCTGAGTTGTGAAAGAATTTCCCACTAACTTTCTAAACATTTACATGGACATCTTGATAGTCTCTGGCATATGGAGGTTTTGGGGTGTGTGTGGGGTGTTTCTGGTTTTGTGCAAGGTAGGCAAGCATACTGCTTTTGAGCCACAGCCATCATCCTCACAGGGAAGTTCTGGCATCCCGGAGAAATGCAGAATAGAAGTGAGTATGGTCAAAGCACGTCTTTCTTGCCAGGCAGGGTGGCGCACATCTGTACTCCCAGCGGTTTGGGAGGCTGAGGCAGGAGGATTCCAAGTTCAAAGCCAGCTTCAGCAACTTAGCCACACCCTTATTGCATTCCAGGAATCTTCAAGTTCTTTGGAATACTGTTTTTCAAAATGATAATGATCCAACACAACTTCGCAAATCTGTTTTGCAAGCTTCCCCTCTGATTGTTGCTTTCAGCCGAGTCAGCATTTTTCTGCTGGGAGCTTTCAGAAGAGTTCATAGCACTCCACATCAAAAAGCCTTCAGGAAACTCTCATCCTTAATTTTTCGAGGAGTCTCTGTACTGCTTTCCAGAGTGGTTGTATTAGTTTGAAGTCCCACCAACAGTGTATAAGGGTTCCTTTTTCTCCACACCCTTTCTAGCATTTATTGTTTGTATTCTTGATCGTTGTCATTCTGACTGGGGTAAATTGAATTTTTTTTTTTAAAGAGCAAGGGAGAGTGAAAGAGAGTGTGGAAAGAGAACCAACTTTAATTTTTTTTCATCTAGCTTTTGTTTCTCTGACACTTAGTTGTGTATGGGGTGCTTGGGTTTCAACCCCACTACTTGCACACTCCAGGTAAGTGCTCCAACTGCTGAGCCACCGCTCCAGTCCAAGGTGAAATCTTAAGTCTTGGTTTGTATTTCCCTGTTTGCTAGAGATGTTGAACATGTTTGCATATATTTATTGACCTTTTGCATTTTTTCTTTTGAGAAGTTTCTGTTCAGCTCTCTTGCACATTCATTGATCAGGTCATCTGTGGGTTTGGTATTGGCTTTTTTAGTTCTTTGAATATCCTGGATATTAGACCCCTTTCAGAGGCATAGCTGTCCAGGATTTTCTCCCATTCTGTATGCTCTCTCTTAATGTTCTTAATTGATTCTTTAGCTGTGCAGAAGCTTTTCAGTTTAATGGCATCCCACTTGTTGATTCTTGGTTTTAATTCTTGCACGGTGGGAGTCTTGCTAAGGAAGTTGGTGCCATCTCCTACATGGTGGAGTGTTGAACCTACTTTCTCTTCTAACAGTTGTTAGGGTATCTGGTTTAATTCCTAGGTCTTTGATCCATTGTAATTTGAGTTTCGTGCAAGGTGAGAGATGTGGATCCAATTTCATTTTTCTGCATATGGCTGTCCAGTTTTCCCAGCACCATTTGTTGAAAAGGCTGTCTTTTCTCCAAGGTATGCTTTTGCCACCTTTGTCAAATATCAGCTGGTAATAGAACTGTGTCTGTGTCTACCTTCCTGATCCATTGGTCATCATGTCTATTTTGACACCAATACCATGCAGCTTTTGTGCCGGCAGCTCTGTAGTACAGCTTCAGATCTGGTGTTGCGATGCCTCTTGCTTTGCTTTATCTTTTTTTTAAGTGTTGCTTTGGTTATTCTGTTTCTCTTCTTCTTCCAAATGAATGTAAGAATTGATTTGTTTATGTCTCTGAAGAATGTCATTTGTATCTCCATGGGGATTGCATTGAATTTGTGCAGTGTTTTTGGCAGAATGGGCATTTTGACTGTATTAATTCTGCCTATCCAAGAGCATGGGATGTCTTTCCATCTTCTTAGGTATTTTCCTGTTTCTTCCTTCAAAGTTCTATAATTTTCTTTGCAGGTGTCTTTTACTTCCCTGGTTAAATTAATTCACTCATTTTTTTAAAAGTTATTGTGAATGGGATGATTTTCCTGATTTCATCCTCAAAAGCCTTTATTACTATATACATACTCAATGCATTTATTTATTACCATCATTGTATTGATGGATATTGTCCAATAAATGATTTTGATGATGTTGCCGGTACTATAGAAATACAGATTCTCAAATTTACCTAAGTTACTTTTCACCCTGGAGAGATGCAAACTCTTTTTCTTTAAACAGTGTCAAATTTATAATATACATATCCATTGTTGTGCATAGCTAAAACCTACCATTCCATGGCAACAGAGCTTCAGGTTTGTTATACCATGCTAACAACTTGTTTCACCCCCGTAGTTGATTATAGGCCTTAAAAAATAAGTATGAATGGAAAGGAACAAAGACTGACTTCTTACTCTTGCTGTTCTGAAATTCTGGGGGACTGAAAATTGCAGTTACATGGTTATTAAAAGGCAATTACATCAACAGAACTTTTCTTTCTTTCTCACATTTCAAAGGGACATGTGTCCCAAGAGTCGTCTTCTCCTTTAACGATCTTGACATTGTCACATTATCCCAAGTGCAATACTATGACAATACCTTTTGCCCTGACTGCCAAAATTAGCATGTAGGACACATCATGGTTGAAAGAGAGAATGGCCTCTTTATGGTGACCAGCTTGGAATTATAAATATTTTTATTTCTCCCGTAGGAGATGGCTCATGGAAGAGAGGAGACAAACACGACTTTGAAGCTAAGCAAGCGTACTCATCCCTCCAAACAGTCACTCTACTGAGGACCGTGAAACCTGAGTTTGAGAAGTTTTCCATGGAGGTGAAAAGTTCTGTTGAGAAACAAGGGCTCAATGAGGAGGATTACGTAAGTGCTTGATTATAAGCCTAGACCTTCAGCATCCTGAAAACAGTCTTATAATTAAATCAGACGCGACAGAGTGTCCCATTCTGCACCATTCAGAAATTCCAGGTTCAGGTCTGAACGTCACTGTTGCCGTGTGTGTGTGTGTGTGTGTGTGTGCGCGTGCGTGTGTTTTTCCTGGCTGATTTTCCTCCCTCCTTCCCCCACCGCACCTCCATCATCCCTGCCCTCCACTTACACTTTTTCAGGAAGGAAAATTGCCTTTTTGTAGGGGATCTGTAATGCTGAGCAGAACATTTGCAGATGTCCATCACCTTTCAGCTAGAAGGGTATTAGGGGAAGATAACCGAAGGAGCGCCCAGGTTCTGCAGGCCTGATTTGTCCAGAAGATGGTGGCAGGAGTTACTTTTGGTTTTCGAAGTCTCTTTTGGCCATCCACCTCCGCTTTGCGGCTGGTCTGCTTCTCCTTGTTGCAGACAGCACCGTTGCCCTCTTCTGCTGCGAGCTGCTTCCTTATAAGTGTGCAGGGCCTCCCACTCCTGCAGTCTGTTGTTACTCTTGCATTTTCTAAGAGTACACTGAAGTCAGCAGCTTAGCCTGGGCTAAGGATTGAGCAGGGGAACTCATCTAAGAGCTGCCGAAAGTGGCTGACCACACCATCCGGGGTGTCACTGTTCTACCATGTGTCTGAGGTGTCCATGGTGTCCCATAGCAAATGCTTTCTCAGAGCAGGATGAACAGTGGGCCCTTGGGCTGGTTGGGTAGGTGTGTTGGTTTTCAGAACTGCTTACTGTCCAAAACGGAAAAGAAGGCTCCTTACCGATAGGTGTATAGTTCCTGCCCATGTTGGATCCTGACCAACTTTATAAGAGATGGCCACTTCCAATCAGGACCTCTCCCAGAGTCTTAGTTAAAGTATAACAGGGTGCTGGTATTGACCTCAGACAGAACCACCCTCGAAGCCTGTATCTAGCGCTTCTGAGCTGTGTGACCTTGGACAAGTTACTCAGTCTCCCAGGTCCAAACGACACCTCACTATTAGAAGGAAGCAGATAATTATCTGATGATTTTAGCACTATCCCTGTCAAAAAATGGAACTTAATTTCCTGTCTTTATAGGAATTTGCTTAATGGACATCACACAAAAGGTCTTATGAACATTTATTCTTGTTTTAAATGCTAAATACATATAGTGTAAGCACATCACTTAAAATGCATTTTGATTTGTCACATCAGTGCTGTCAATTAAGTGCAAACCACAAACGTGAACCACGTATGTCATTTAAATTTTTCTAATAGACATTTAAAAAATGACAAGAAAAAACCCAGGTGAAATTAATTTTAATAATGCATTTTATTTAAAGTAAAAAATATCATTTCAACACTTAATCAAGGTAAAGGTTACTAATGCTATCTGATGTTCCTTTTATTGTACCAAGTCTTTGAAATCCAGGACGTATTTGCCATAGCATGTTAACCCTTGTTCAAGTGGTGAGTAGCCACATGCGACTGGTTGCTATTATATTGAACAGCGTGTTCTGAATTAAGAAAGAAGTCGGATTTCTGTCGCAGAGCCCGGGTGTAAGGAAAGCTATAAGAGTACCGCCACCCTGTACGCTTGTCTCTGGACTGTGAAGAGCACAGAGGATGCTGAGCTTTCTTCAGTAATCCTTCCAAAGGCGAACCATGCCAATATTGAAAATATCAAAATCTTTCACATATTCCTCTGTATATTATTTTGATTTATTAAGTTCATATTAATTTTATGGTTTCAAAATGAAATATTGGTGTCATTCTGCCTGAGATTTTTAAAGTTGATTATTTCAGAATATATTGTCCAACATAACGATACTCATTGGGCAAAAGTTGGCATCCTAATATATTTCCTGATGATTTTTCTTGATCATAAGAATTATTGAATGTCATTTTAACGGTGATCTAAGCAAAATCTTATTGGGACAGTGTACCTGCTACAAAGATCTGTAACATATTCCAAACAAAATACTAGGCCTTTAGAAATTATTTGCAGCTATGAATTATAATACTGCTTTCTCAATGGTGGTAGGATCATTGAAATGACTTATAAGTAAATAAATATGTAAAATTAAATTGGAGGTCATTATAATCATTAGTGTCAGTTCCAAAGATGTGTCCTTCTTTTACATTTAAGTGTGTTTTAGTTGGACTCCCTTGAGTGCCAGTTGCAGCTGCTTATCAGGTTTGTTTGGACAGGTGGTTGTGTTGTGTGTCATGGGAGCCCATGTGGCTTCCGAGCCGGGAGTCCGGGCCCACGTGGACAGTGCACCTTGATCTAGTGCAGTGGGAGGTGCTTCACGGGGTCGGGGGGCTCTGCTTGAGGCTCAGTTCTTTTCCAGGCCTTTTTTCTTCTCTTATTTGTCTCATCTTAGAACTTCAGGTCACGGCACCCTTCGGGGGCTCTTCAGCTGCTACCCTCTATCTTATATCTAGTAACTTTGGTGGACTGTCTTATTAGTTCTGAAACGTACCATTGTTTTTCTGAACAGTCACGTGGCCTGTGAATAGTGACTGTTTTGTTCTAATTCTTGTACTTTTACATGAACTTGATTAAACATGGACTTGATTAAATCCAAGTATTAAATAAAGCATATTGAATTTAAATGAAGTATGCTTCATTAAATTAAAAATTTTAATGGCACTGGCTAGGATCCCAGTATGTTACTGAAAAAAAGCAGTGGTCGTGGTCATCTTAACTTTAAAATGTATAACATATTTTGGGGCTGGAGCGGTGGCTCGGCTTGCCCAGCATGCGCGAGTACACGGGTTCAAACCCCAGCACCCACGTACACAACTAAGTGTCAGAGCAATGAAAGCCATGTGACAAACTCAATAAAAATTGATTCTCTCTGTCTCCCTGTCTATATCTCTCCCTCTCACTGTCCTTCTATCTCTCTTTAAAAAATGTATAACATATTTTATCTGTTTTTATCACTACTTACACATGATGTGTG
>PVKS010009814.1:0-62520 GCA_004027875.1 Aplodontia rufa
AAAAAAAAAAAAGGACACTAAGAATTTTATTTAGCTTTTCACATGTCTTTCGTTGCTCCAACACGTGGTGCTGGGGTTCGAACCCATGTTCTTGCACATGCCAGGCAAGTGCTGTAAGCGCTGAGCCACGGCTCCAGTCCCCCTACCCACTTTAAGGAAATGGAGTACTCTCCCCACCCCACCCCAGGCACAGTTAGAAATCTTTACAGCATTCTAACGTCAGAGGTCAGGGCCAAAATATCCTTAGATTGCTGAAATCACTCTGGAGAGAAGGAGGCCAAGAAGAGAGTGGGCAAAAGACAGCTATGCTTCTCTCTGAAAGTAAAAGGGTTAGTGATGGGAATAGTGGGTATAATTAAATAGAAGCACCAACTTTATATTAAACAGTTCGGGGATGGACAATGGAACAAAAGAGTGGATGCTTTCAGGAAGTGAGAGTTGTTACTTTGGCCTCCACCAACTATGAACTTTCAAAGAACTTAGACCTGAGATTTGAAAAAGAGAATGACTGACTGAGCAAGAGGGTCTGCAGGAATTTGGAGATTTTTCTAGTATAAAGTCAAGTTATGTGTATGCAGCTGTTAAGTCTTAAAATGTCCTATGCTCACTTTGGAAGAAACATATTTGTATGTATATCCATGGGAAAAAAGAATATATAACAGTGTGTGATGAGGAATTATTACTAAGTAGTGGGACTAAGGGACTTTCTTATTTTCCTTTTTTCTGGTTTTTCCTACAACCTTTTTATAATGTAAAATATCTACAAGACAAATTGATTATTGTATATCCATACAAACACACAGAGATGGGCAAATGCATGTATACATGAAGATAATCTGTTACTGGTTTAATTCCAAACCTTCAGTCTTATGTATTGCAAATTTTTGTCATTCAGAAGCTACCATTCAAATCTAATCAGAAATTCAAATAAAATTCATAAAACTTGTTGGCAGCATTAAGAGTACTGAAGTACTTGTAAGTACTAAAACACACATGCCACTATATAGTAATGATGAATACAAATGAAATCCTCTCATGTATTTTAATTTTTTTTTAATCAAAGCAAATGGACTATTCTGATAGCCTCCTATCAACCATAATCCCTTTAGGAAAAACATCAGATAAACTATGACAGACCAAGCTTTATCATCTCCCCATTCATATAAATCCAAGCCAAAGATGATAATCACGGTGTAACTATGTTCACCAATTCCAGATAAGAACTGCATTTCCTACTTCCTAACAATAGCTATTCATAAATGTTGGCTTCCATTTGTCACATTAGCTCTACAGGTATATGTTAGTCTTGTTTTAGAATTACCAATTGAACTCAGATTTTACCCATTTAAGAAAGTATATTTCTGAATTATACACATTTTTCTACCCCAAACAAATGTGTCTAGACAAAAAAAAGTTGAAAAAGGGAGATCAAATAATTTTAAAATGGCACATCAGATGTGGAAAGAAAAGCCAGATATTAAGTTTAGAAGAGTTTTTTCTCCTCAAAGATGATAGAATATTAGTTAGTGATGATCACTCCTAACTGTACACTGATACACTTTCACTAACTGGAGAATCCATCTCACAGAACCTGGCCTACGCTCCAGCATGTCTGGGCCCACCTTGCTGCCACATTCAATTCTCACGGAATTGCTTTTGCAAAAATATGTTTCTAAGAAACAACAAAGATACATACCATGCCAATAGGTACCCCAGCTCAACCTAAAAGCAGCATTTTTAAAATTAGGGGTTTACAATTCCTCACATCTCTCTGACCACGATGCAAGAGAGAAAACAATGAAAGGGAAACAAATCAGTACAACAGTACTTAACAGAAGTCACCTCTTTATCATTTATTTTAATATTTTATCATAAATTGTAAGGCACAAACTAGCAGATGGAGTGAATTTGGTAACTAAGATCGCAGAACAAGATAGTAAATGAGTCATTTTTAAAAGGACTTTAATGGAGGATAAAAAACAACAATGGAGTTTGCAATTTGCTCTCCAGAATAACCTTCTTAATCAAAAGGGAGGGAGGTAGACTTGAAGGGAAAAAAGGAGATAAGAACTTTGAGACCCATCAGTGCTGGAAATACATAGCAGTTCACAAATAATCTGATGACAAACATTACATATTTTTGTAGCTAAACAGTAATAATTTCCCTAGACATTGCTGACATCCTTCTTAAAATGATATTGCCTTGGTTATCTAAGAGGTTGGTCAAGAAATAATGAAAAAGAGGCAGAAACTTTTGCAGCTAACAAAAAGTTTCATTTAAAATCATAAACCCTAAGGGTAACTAACTACTCTATTGTTAACTATACCATGCGATGCCAAAAATTATATGTAGGCACTCACCATATGTTTTTGATCAAGTTTAAGGGGGCAACTTCCAAAATGTAGCTCCGTTCTCAGTGGTGAGAATGTTAAATTTACAGCCAAAATTGTAGATATGAATTGCATTTATAGCAAAACTGTTTTACAGGCTTTATCAACCTGAGCCAGTCAATGAACCTTCTGGAGATGTAGTCCTTTCACATGTGAAATGATGTTCTCACTTAAATTAGATTACGGGTACAGAATAAAAATATCATGCATTTTCAAACTCATTGGATAAAAAAATACTACCATGAATGGAACATCTTTTTTCCTAAATTAATATGAAAGATTGTTTATGATCATCTTCAAGATTCAACATTGCTAAAGGTGACCCACTTAAAGAAAAATCTGCCCCTCAATCGATGAGTGGATACAAAAACGTTGGTACTTTTATATAATGGAATACTACTCGGCCATTAGAGAAGATGATATTATGGCTTTTGATATCAAATGGATGGAGATGGAAAGAATTATGCTAAGTGAAGTATCCCAATCTCAGAGATTTAAGGGCCTAATGGTATCTCTCATCTATGGAAGCTAGAATACATAAGGAAGCAGTATGTTAGACGGCTAAGCTAATAACTTCAAATTGTATGATTCTCAGTGCAACAGAGAGATGACTCCCTAGGATACCTGGAGGCATAGGGAGGGGGACGGGAGAGGGTATAGGAAGAACTCTTAGGAGACTGGAGAATGGGAACATGGGGGAATCATCTCAGAAGGAGATCTCTGCCCTCTACAAGATATCCATTTAACTCAGGAGTTCTTCTTGGGGAAAGAGCAACAGGGGGAACCCAAGCTGGGCATCCATGATTGGCATTAGCCCTGGATAACTAAGTATATATACAATGGTTCTTGAATGTTTGATAATGTTTCCCCCTCAGTTGTATCTCTGTATCCATCTAATAAAAATAAATCTAAGCCTACAAACCGATTTTCTAGAACACCCACCAAAAAAGATCATGCTTATTTGTCTGGCAAATTCTTTGTAAATACTACACCATTTGATGTTTGTGCATGATGTGGAAAATTCCTACTTAAAATATACATGCATTTTAACTTCAAAAGTGGAGAAAGACAACAGAAGACCTTTGGTGCTAAGGTCTTTGAAAATATACTTTTCCTCATGGAGACATCACAAGTTTAAGAATTTTCAAGGAATAAATATGGCTACAAGTGAGAAGCATAAGCAGTTGCCAATTTTTGTCTGGGAGGACAGTTCATGAATGCACAACTGGAACAACACGTCCGAGTCCAAATAGCCAAATTATACGGAATGATCAACAAAATAAGAATAAGAAGGAAACATAAAACTTTTTTCCTGTACTATTGGGTCTTGAATTGTGTTTTCACATCTAAAGAAAGCAAGATTTTGGGACACAGTGCAGGTGAATTTGAAGTAATGATTTATGTGGACACACACACACACACACCTCCCCAGGAAGCATGAAGCAGAGTGGAAAATATCAAGTGTTATATTTTTTATTATGAAGGTCTATTACAACCAATAACAGCAATAAGACATGGAATGCTAGCTCTGATTTGGTTACTTTCTTCTAAAATGAAATAAAAATGTATAGATATGGAAAGCTCTTGGAAAGTCCAAGAACTTCTCATATAAAATTATCAAAATAACTGAGAAAATGTTAGTAAAAAAAGACAATAATTTAAAAAATGATTTAGAATTGTAGGACCCTACTTTTTTCACAGTACAGAAACAACATTAAGAGGTTGGAGGTACACAGGTTTAAGCCTTTTCATGTTATATATCATTTTCCTGGTGGAAGGACACCCCTGGGATGATACAAGACTTTGTAAAGCTCAGAATAAACCATTGACGATGGTGTAAGAAATCAACTATCGTTAACCACTAATAAGATTTTTCTTTTAATGAAAAATGAAATACCAGTCTTCATTTGGGGAAAGGGATTGAGGGGGAAAGGATTTTTCTGTGTGACATAACATTGAAGATAGGAGATTTTCCAAATAACTCAACTCTGAAACAGCCAAGACACAGCATTTTTGGCAAACGACCCAGAGTAGGTCACTAGTGTCTGATCCAAAGGGATCCTTCTCAAGGTCTTAAAGTTCAAGTTTGAGACTTTAAAAAATTGCCATTTTTCATACTTTGATTTTGTTCATGAGTCATTTTTACAATGCTTAAAAAAGTCTACCTATTTCAGTAGATTATATGATAGAGGAGTTTATACAATGATAGAAACAAAAACTGAACGGAATGAAGAATGACTAATGAAACTTCATGAAATTACCATTATAACTGTTCCAATTCTGACAGCAAATATTTAAAGACAATTGAGATGGAATAAATGGTAATTCTATCAAGTATATATAGATCATTGTTAATGACGTGAACAACTTATTTGAGAATGATGAAAAACTGTATGACAAGGATATATATTTTGGATACTTTAATCTACCTTAACTATTGTTAGTATGATAAAAATGAAGAGTGAAAGGAGAAAACTGTATTTTTGAGTTGATCATTTTCATTGAAGGAACTATTTTTATTAAAAGAAAAAACCTGATAAATATATATCAATTTATTTTACAAATATATTTCATGATTTATTAATATCATGGAAAACCAAATGGAGTTTACTAGTAATTAAGAGTATAGGCTTTAGTGTCAAAAGACCTGCGTAACAATCCCTCTGAAATCCCATTTCTAGATTTATACCATAAGGATTATGGCAAGCGCCATAACCACTGAACCACTGCTCCAGCCCCTTTATTCACCAATTTTAATAAGTTTAACTAATATGATTGGTTGTTGTAGGGATCGGTTGAAATTCAAGTAAATGAAGAGAGATCAGGACAACTGAATTATTTTGCCTTTAAAAAAAAGTGTACATTAATAGGATGGAGTGTGTTATTTCCTGGCTTTAAAGGTTTGAGAAATCATAGGATCAAATTACAAAATTATACATCTGCTAAAAGTTTCAGTCATCAAGGAAAATACATTCCCTTACTATAAGGCTATAATGGAACTAAACCATTGTAAGGAGGGCAAGACAATCCTATCTTACATATCTCTTCTTATAGAATGGAGGCATATATGACGATTTAGCCAATTATGTTAACCAAAGTCATACTCTTTAAGGCTTGGTTCAAATATAATAATCTCCCTGAGGTCTTCTAATACACCAAAGTTAACTTTCAGAATTTCATAAAGATTTTAATCATTTATCACATATTGACTTATTTTTCAGTATTTTTACAGTAAGACTTTTTCCCTTAGAAGATGAGGGAAGTGATTTGGCATGTCTCCTTGATTTCTCTTTGTACATTATTGATAGTAACTACTCAGTATATTTGAAGGTGATGAATAACTGGATAAGGCTAGCAGGCATATAGCCTCAGTGAAATAAAACAAGTGTTAAGGTAATGTGGCACTTTTGAGCACTAATACACAAATAGAGATTAGATGACTATAGATAAAGACAGAATTCTAGAGCAGACCAAATTTGGGGGATGTGACAAGTTCAGTTTGAAATGTCTGTGACATCTCAAGACCTACCAAACCTCTTTGTAGGAATCATTAGCATTTACAAAATATTAAAAGTCATGGGTACAGATAAATTCATGTAGAAAGAATGACTAAAAGGAGAAATTGATGAAATTAGAATATCTAAAGGACCAGAATACAAAAATCCCAATTTGTGGCCCAGAGATTTGGGAGTATTCAAAACTCCCATCAAAGAGGTGAAAAAAAGGGAAATGTGAAAACTAACAGTAGAGCTGTTACTCAACTTCAACAAAATTCAAGTGAGTTTATTTGAGCATCTACCATTTATCCAATCATTCAGCAAATATGTGAAAGTCCATTTCTAGAAACTGGAAATAACAATGTGACATAAAACAGAGGAAATGAACATGGAAATAAGGCGGAGGGAACGTTCTCAGTGAGGGCTCCCTAGACATCCAACTTGAATATTCAGTAATCTCATGCTTTCTGTCCCTGAACTATAGATGAAAATTACAAATTCATGATACTTGCCAGGAAGGTCAATCAACTAATTCTGCAAGCTCTGTTCAAACTCTGATAATAAGAAGCTGTTTTCTGCACAAAGGAAAATTTACCTGGAAAAGCCAACAAAAGTTTTGGATCATAACAGGTTTGGATCTGAAATATTCCCAAAAGCTCATAGTTGAAGGTGTGACCCCCCAAAGCAGCAATGTTCAGAGGTGAGGCCTCTTTTATGTGATTGGATCATCAGGGCTCTGATCCCACCAATGTATGTTAACCCACGAATAGACTCATAGCTTAATGGATTTTATTATAAAGGTGAACTCTAGTATTCTCTCTCTCTCTGCTTCCCAGCCACCATGAAGTGAGCCGCTTCCTCAACCATGTGCTCCTGGTCATGAGGTTCTAACTCACCACAGGCCCAAGAACGACATAGCCAGGTGACCACAGATAGAAACCTCTGAAACTATGAGCCAAATAAATCTTATCTCCTATTCTTGTCATTTTGTCAAAGCAACACAAAGCTGACTAAGACCCACACATTTATCACTGTAAGTTATCATGTTCATTTACACATCAGCATTTTGTGAATTTGGTTTGTTATGATTGGTGCCGGGGGACTAGATTGTCAGTAATGCACTGACAAACGATGCTGTTGGATTTTCAAAATTAATGAATGAGCTTTTAAGAAGCCAATGACCTCACTGAGGTACTGTATTTTATGAAGTTCTGACTGAGCAACTATTTCAACTCCCTAGCTATTCAACTCTAACTATAAAACTCTCCTGTAAAGGTAAATCGAAGTGATCTTAATTAAGCCTGAGCAAGAGAGGATACAATTTGCCAAAGAGAAACAAGTACCTTCCTCTTAAATGCTGATCTTTCTACCTGTTCAATCCCAAATTGTCATGAAGATTTTCAGGACTCCTACAAAAAGATTGGCACAAGGTAAGCACATGTCATAGAAGTGACTTTATCATACCTGTTATCATGATAATATCCAGGTCTCTAGCCAAATCCATGTTTATAATCTGCTTCTGGATTTTGAGTGAAATCCCCTGGATCCTACTGGCTACTAACACAAGCCCCACACTTGAACTTCCTGTTGAAGCCGAGAGCAAAAAGCCATTGTACCATATTCTCACTTGCCTAGTAGCAGTCACCAGAACATACCGTTTTGACCTCCAAAGGGCTGTAAAGGTCTAGGTTTTTCCCACTCCCTAAGATATATTCCTTAAAACAGGTACTTCCCAGAGCAATAGTGGACGCTGCTATGAAACCCTGGCATTGCTCCAAAAGTAAAAGTCAGTTCCAAGTCCTGGCACTGCCTTCCTTTTCTGTTCTTCAATTCTCGTATTTCCTCCTACTCCCCATATTGCTCTCTTGATTATGAAAAGTGATGCCTTCTGTCATCTCCTGTTGTTCCCCAGTTCTGAACTCCAAACGCGGAAGCCTCATGCGTGGCTGCAATCCAACTCACATGATGAAGCTCTCTACCTGCCAACGACAATCATGGGATATTGGATCCAGAGCATCTGCACCATCACCTATTCCAAACCCTTCCTTCACAACAGGTGACACTGACATCAAGAAATATTAAGCAAATTGCCTGGGATTAACAAATGGGTTCCCTCCAGAACCCAGATTCCTAATTACCAAGCCAAAAGATATTCCCAGCTTTTCCTGCAGCTAATCTTCAATTATCTTCAAATAAAATTTTCTTCACTAGATTTATGTTTCAGAGACCTAACCAAAATAACTATAGCCACTGTACAACATCTATGGTGTTTCATTTACTAAAGCCAAATAAAAATCAAGATTTTCTCCAAGAGACTGGTTACATCAGGTTACAGACTATGTTCATGAAGAAAAAGAACTCATCACAGGACTATCCTAAATTTTGTATACTGAAGGACATGTGGAGGTCACATCTTCCTCATGCTGACTACGGTTGTGTCAGGGCTAAGATCTGCTTAATCCTTTTTACCACTTATACGAAGTCATTTTATCTCCATTTTGTACACAAATTGAAATTTAGCAAAGTTAAATATCTTGTTAGTCCCCAAAAATTCTAAGTAACAGAGTCATGATTTGAATCAACTCCTGAGTCAGGGCCCAGGCTTTCAATCACCATAAAAGGCATTTCATGCTTTTATCCTCAGGAAATTTGGCCATGATTCATAATAAGCAAAAAGACTTCTGCCTAGAATACCTCTACTATAAAGAGTTAATCCAAAGTAACGAAAATACCTAATAATCCAGAATATTTTTACATCTCTTGTATAATCTTCACCTAATGCAAAGCCAGGGCACACAGATTATAAGTCACTACACGACATGTCCTTCCGTACCCACTTGCCCATTTTCTCCTTTTTTCATACTCATATTTCTTCAAAGAGGATTTTCAGCATGGTGAGAAACAGGATGAAACAGAACTTGGATTCAATGGGCTCTGTTCAGCTCTTTTAGCATGCATTCAAAGTTAACTGGGATTTTTTTTCTTTCTTATATCAATATGTAATAGCAATTTAAAAATAACACAGAACATTTTGTAGGTCTGTGCTTTTGATGACATAACGGTTTCGATGTCTAGCTGTTTTCTGTTACTTCCCCCTCTAGCCCACAGGAAGGCACTACAATACCTTCCAACCCTGCACCTAGGTAAACCTCCATACTCTCAATAACCCTACCAAGACCTTAGGAGAAGGCAAGGAAAGAATCTGTCATTATTTATTCCACAAAGGGCTTGAATAGATTTGCAAAAGATCCACATAGTTAGAGAAAACAATATTTAGGGGAGCCAGAGCAATGACTCAGCAGCTATGGTCCTTGCCTGGCATGCATGAGGACCTGGGTTCAAACCCTAGCCCAGCACCACATACAGAACTAAGTGCTGGAGCAACAAAAACCAGATGAAAAACTAAAAGTTCTCACTGTCCCTCTCAAAAAAAAAAAAAAAAAATCTAGGTACTGCCTGCCCACATTTTATAGATACTCCCAGTGACTAAGTGACTTGTCCAAGTTCACAATGCTAGAGAGAAAAGCTAAGATGAGGACCCTGGACTTTGGCCTCTTCATTCCAAGTACGAGTCTGAAGATGGCTTTTTTCATTCTGTATTCCATGGTCTAAATCAAGAGAAGCAGTAGTAAGGTATTACTAAAATTTACCACCAATGATGATGACTAGGCAGATATGACGGTGCATAAGCTAATTAAGAGATCCAAGATGGGCAAACTCAAGGAAAAGAGAAGGAAATCTAGAAATTGAAAAGGACACAATGAATCCTCAGGTGATGTTTGTGACTGCGAAGATTACAAACCAAAACTCACAGTGACAGTGAAAGTGTATCAAGTTAACAAGAGAGGTAAGCCAGACTAGGATATTTGTTATTCAAATTCTGGCTCATTTAGCTGAGAATCAAACATCAAATAATGTTTTAGATGCAATAATGGTTTATTTGGGGTTGTATTTTCAGTCATTATCTATTAGAGTTACATACTAAAGAATTTATGAGGTGAATAGTATGACGTTTGGGATTTGTTTTTAAAATATTTTAGCAATAAGCAGAGATGGGAAAAGACACCAAATGTGTGAATGTGTGATGGAAGAGAAATGAATTCTAAGAGTGACAATGAGTTGATAATTAGGTTGCATGATGGATTGGTAGTAGTTCATTATATTTTTCTCTTTCGAAAAAAGAGAAATATACAGGCTGTTCATTACCAGGGAGAATTAAGTGAAGAGCTTACATGTACACAGAAAGGAGAAAGGAATAAAACTGGTTGGAGATTAAATTCCTTACCTGAAGACAGACCTGATGTTACTATTGTGAAAGTCAACACACAAGAGAATTCTAGCAGCTCCCAATTCTCACATCCCGTTACACAGAGTTGATAAAAAATCGTATTTTTAGAAACCAATTTAAGATGAATCCAATGTTCCTTTCCTCTTTACAATATGTGAAATATATCTTCATGCACGTGTATCTATATTTTTACATTTCTAAAAATGACGTTTGCTTAACTATAATGTTAAAATAATTAAGCTTGTGATATAACCTACGGAGATCAAAGAAATCTAAAAATAAAAAATTGTTAGTTTCAGAAAGAGTTATGGTAGAAAGAGCCCCAGAACTTATGGAGAATCAGGAGGTCTAGGTCTTGGCGCCGCATAAACCACTTACTAACTTCAAACTCCGAGAAGTCACTCAACGTTTGAATCCCAGTTTCAACATCTGTGCTGTGACTGGATTCTATTACATGCTATCCAACGTTCCTTTGGTCCTAACATCCAAGAGGCTGAAGCCGGTTTCTCCCATGTCCACACCTGTTCAGGAACCCAGTCTCACCACAGATTATGACACCTCCAATTTTAGGAAGGCTCCAGCACTCAGCAAGTCCAGTTGATGGAATAACAAAGAGAAGTCTATTTGTGGCCTTTCTCATCGGATGTGAGTGCAGCCACTTAACCAGCCAGAGCATCTCAGTGTTATGTCCAGTCATGTGGAAAGGATTATCCTCAGGGAAGAGTGTAACAATGTCATCAGTCTGACATATTATATATAATACGGGGTCCTAGGGACATCAAAAGAGATCACAAGAACCCTAAAAGAATAGGTAAGGTGGGGAAGATACTGTTGACCAATCACCCCAGAGCACAGCCCTCCCAAGGTGGGTTGGGTATCCTCACCTAGTGTTCCCACTGTCCCCATGATCACATCTCTGAGAGTTTATAATTAGCCACGTAAGCTTTTGGGGCAGAGCCTGGGGCTTTGGTACTCTAGATGGACCTCCAGCTTTCAGGACAGTGTCTGCCACATTAGCTTGTGTTTTCTGGGTTAGTAATGACCACATAGTTTGATGTGGAAATGTGAGCACAGTTGGTGCACTGTGGCTACGAATACTAAACTAGTACACTCAAAAACTGGCTTTGAAAAAGAAAGGTTTTGGCAATTTATAATAATGGGAGGACAGGAGAAAGGAGGAGATAGAAAAATGAAGAGGAAACCAATGAAACAGGAAGGGGCTCCTACAAGGACTTAAAGACTTATAAATACAACTTCAAGAGAATGGAAGATCACGGTCTGCAGGCTGATTCTCCAAAAGTTATCCACACACTACAGCAGTATCTCCAAAAAGGAGCTCCTGGGCATGGTGCACACACCCAGTGGGAAGAGCAATGAGCAACTCCTTCATCAAGTCTCAGGCATGCTCCAATAAAGGCAGCAAAAAAAAGCTGATCAGGTTTAAATTAAATATTTAATAAATCATTATTATACTAAAAAATAATGAAACATTAAACAGTTCATTAGTCATATATATGTATATATACATTTGGTCATGGGTGATATTTTATCTTTAGTTCTTTTTTTAAATAAAATACTAAGCCTCAATTAAAATGGTTACTAGTGTGAACAAATTTTATAAGCTTGTGTTCCAAACCTTTTGGTTTTATTATCCAATCCATTTGCAGTCAATCTTATTACTAAAACATTCCAGGCCACGAATCTTACACTAAGAACTAATTTTATATTAAAATAACCATTCTTATTGATATATTCTTGTCAATAAAAAGAAAAAAATGTATCCCCCAAATTTTTGTAGCATATATGGTAAAACAACTTGAAGATACTATTTTTTTTTTGAGAAAAAAATCAATTTTATTTAGCTTTTCATGTGGCTTTCATTGTTCTGGCACTTTGTTGTATACATGGTGCTGGGGTTCAAACCAGCATCCTCACACATGCCAGGTAAGCACCATAACCACTAAGCCACTGCTCTAGCCCCAAGATACATTTTCAATACAGCTTTCAGGAATAAACATTAGTCTATATAATCATACACTTAACAAGGGGCGTATAAGAAATGTGTCCTTAGGTTTTTCATTCTTGTATAAACATCAGAGTATACTATACAAACCTAGATGGTACACCTACACACCTAGGCTCCATTTCATATGCCACTGTGAGTGTAATACAGAGCTGACCAAAATTTCATTGTGCAGTGCATAACTTATTTCTAGGCTAATAAAATTAAAACTTTAGTAAATTTCCACACTATTTATGGTCAATGGTGAATTTTTAAGTTAAGGAACATTTTTTTAAACAAATTTAAAAACATTAATATATTATTTTTTCTAAAAAAATGAGGTGTGAGGAGGAAAAACTAGAAAATAAAATGACCTAATTTTTTGAGTGGTGGAATGAAACCAAGTAATGGGAAACCCAAGTTTTTTTTTTTTAAAGACATTGAATCTTGTTAATCCAGAATACTCAAGATTCCTAGCATCCTGCTTATGATTTAATGCATACCCTCCCCACAGTTTATTGAAAAAAGAGAAACAGGGAAAGGTATCAAGAAAGTAAGTTAAACTAATTTTAAAAGTTAACATATTTAGAAGCAATTCCCAAAGGAAATCAAATATTTCACATAACATTTTGGCTAACACTTCATTAAGCAAAACTAGAGCAAAGGAGTTTTTTGACACTTGAAAAGAATAAACCAAATGAGAAAGAGGACAGGACAGAAGGGTAGGGGTTTTAATAAATTGATAGTGATACTCCAATTGTAGTGCCCATAAGAATGGAGAAGGGAAAGGAAGGAGGATTATTTGGTTAAATGCAGGAGCCAGCTAAGAAACACTGACCTCTTTCCCCCAAACTCTAGAAATGGGACTTAGGACCTGCATTTTTAATAAATTCCCCATATACACTTCAGATGCTCTTGGTTTATGGATTACCCCTCTGAAATCCCTGGTCATCTAATAAAAATTTTCTTTTTATGAGATGAGAAAAATTATACTTATGAATAGAATTTTGGTTGAGTGCTTTTTTTCTTCTACATCAAAAGAAAGTAGGGTGGGGGGAGGGGCTGGAGCAGTGCCTGCCATGCACAAGGACCCGAGTTCAAACCCCAGCACCACATACACAACTAAATGTCAGAGAAACAAAGACCAAGTGGAAAAATAAAAATTCTGTCTGTCTCTCACTTTTTCTGTCTCGCCCCCCCCCCCATCTTGAGGGGGGAAAAATGAGTAAGGTACACGAAGAGGAAAATAGAAAAGGTAGAAAATTAGATTTCAAAGTGTTTAATTACATAAGGCAGATACCATCTGGGTTTCCCTTCCATATCAGCTAATTAAAATGTTTGCCAAAAGTAATTCAACTTGAAAAAAATCCCCAAAGCCAGGTTTTCTCTCACTTCAAAGTATAAATGCTTGGACAAGTTTACATGTGTCCTGGGAGAGGAGCAGGACAGGACCATCAGCAAGTCTGGTGGTGCCACAAACTGCAGAGGAAGAACTCCTAAAAAGATGTTGAGGAATGCTTAGATTCTGTTAACAAGCTTGAGATAAAATTCACACATCCACACATCATACAACTCATCCATTTACTGTAGGGTAGTTTTAGTATGCTTACAGAGTTAAGTAACCTTCAAGATTAATTACAGAAGGTTTTATCACCCTCCTCCCTCCCCCAACAACAACAACAAAACCCAAACCCATTAATAATCATTGCCTATTCTCCCCTGCTTCTAGCCCTAGGCAACTAAGAATCCACTTTCAGGGCAGTTTCGCCAGTTCTGGATATTTCCTGTAAATGGAATCCTAAGACAGTGACCTCTGTGTCCAGCTTCTTACACACTGTGTGTGGTCAAGGTTTATCCATGCTGTAGCACAGATCAATACTTCATTCCTTTTTATTGGCTCCAAAATTGATTTTTCAACCACATGTTTAGAAAAGAACAATCCTGATAAAAGCCTTCCTTTATTCAGGTATCAGACAATAAACTACTGACTGGTGGCTGTTAATTATTTAAATCAAAGACTTGATCTTTGATATGATTTGACATTATCAAATATTGCCTTAGCAATCTATGCTCATTTCCATGAGTAGACTCCAAATACAAATGAAAATGATATGCTACTTTTATAATGGCAAAATAGAATTGACAATTAATTTGAGGCAAAGTTATAATGCTAATGAAAGCACTATATGTGGTTACTTTTAATTTCTATAATTGCCATAACTCCATAATGTCAAGGAATTTATAATCCAAGTGGGCAAGCAAATAAGCCAAGTAACAGTACTCCAAGCAAAAATATAAATAGGCAGTTTCCCTGTGCTAAAATACCCACTAGGACCAACAGCTCCACCGAGGCATATTGACTTTAATCATGTATATATTAAAATATCCTTGAAAGGACAGGGACATTTTGCTTGTTCCTTGATAAAACCCAAGCACTCAAGATAAAGGAAAATACATTAAACATATTAGCCTTTGTTACCAGTTATTGTTACCTGTTGTATGGTGTAATATTAGGTACTTTGAATAGTTTTTAAAATCTCTTACCAAGAACATTTTAGATTTTAAAAATACAGTAAAATTAAATTGTGATCAGATTACTGAGAAAAGCCATAGTTAATATTTAGCACATTTCCTTCTAGCTTTTTCTGTGCATAAACAAGTACATTAACTGTTATATTCTGGATGTGTATAGTTTGACAGTTCATCACAGTTTTTAATAGAAATAATGTATGCTTTTAAATATTAATTTCATAGATTATAGTTACATTTATAAAATATGACACTTAATGGATACACTGAGTCTAAAAGCAGGTATATACATGCTTGCAAATGGAATGAGTAATAGCCTCTTTAAAAAAAATGCAATTGGGACTGGAGCAGCGGCTCAGCTGTTGCAGCGCTTGCCCAGCATGCACAAGTACATGGGTTCAAATCCCAGCACCCACGTACAAAATTAACTGTCAGAGCAACAGAAGCCAAGTAAAAAACTCAATAAGAATTAATTCTGTCTCTGTCTCTATCTCTTACTTTTCTCTCAAAAAAAAAAAATGCAATCATACCTCCATTAATGAATTTATTAAAAAAAACTTTGTAGTTAGAAATTAAAATAAGCCCTTCTACAATTTTAGGCTATGTTCATTGTACTGAACAGTACAAAAACATTTTCTTTATATTGCTTGTGGTGGCAAAATATAGAACAATCAGGAGACTGGGGTATGGGTGATGTGGGGTAATTCTGGTTTAAGAACATATTCATATCATATTGTTAAAGTATATACATTAATGTTTGTACAATAATTCAACTGCTTAATAAAAAATTTTAAAAAACATTTTTTTGCCCAAATTTTTTTCATCAGGGAACAGAGCACGGTATATCAAGGTGAAAATCAGCAAGATGTACATTAGTAATCCCATCATCTTTCCCCAAACATTCCCCCTAGTGCCTACCCCCACTTGACCTCTGTACCCTTGCTGAAATCAGCAATGTATGTAGGATGAGCCTGGCTGGAGGCAGCAGCTGGGGCAACGTATAGTCACAGTTTTGTGAGCTCTGATGAGTCATTTTATTATTCAAAGCATGAATGTCTCAGCTATTAAAAAAAAAAATCAAAGCTATGTACCAGTGGATCTAGATCCTAGATCAGCATCATCTGAAAATTTACTGGCACATTCTCAGGTCTTCCCCAGTCCTACTGAACCAGAAACTCTGGGACTCATCCCAGAAAATCTGTTTTAACACAGATCACTCTTGTAATACGGGAAACAGTTGACAACCACTGCTTCATACTGCCACAAACTTCCTAACTCTCCTCTTCTACCCTCACTGTGGATTGTTGTCTTGGCTTCCTATTTCTGAGAAATGTCAACCAGAGAGAACTTGTGTGGGCTGGGAACATGACAGCTGCCACCATCTGCAGCTGCACATCTGGCTTTATTCATGATTTATCTAAAGCCAGTCCCTCCACATCAGCACTTGACCCCATCCCATCCCCTACTCAAGTACATTGCTTCACCAATTCTCCCTCCTCTTATTCAACATTTTCTTCTACTGTATCATTTTAGTTTTATTTTCTCCATCTTAAGAAAACAGATTCCTTTTGATTTTCACTTCTGTTTCTAGTTGTCACCATCTCTTAAAACGGAGGTGGGATTAGCATAAGATAACATGCACAGATTCTACATGCTCTGGTTAACAAGTTTTGATCTAAAACGATGTAACCACCACCTAGTCACTCCATCTCTTAAGTTCCTTCCTGGCCCTGTCCAATCCCACCTCACACATTCTACTGATCTGTTTAGTTTTGCCTGATCTACAACTTCATATAGATGGAATTACACAGTAGATATTGTGTGCCTGTCATCTTTGCTCAGTCTAATGTATTTTATATCCATTAATGTTACACTATATCACTAATTTCTTATTTTTTATTGCTGAGTAATATTCTATCATATGAATAAAGAACACTATTCTTTTGTTGATGGATATTTGGATCAGTTGCAGTTCTTCATGACCAAAGCTGCAATTGGTGTAAGTCTTTCTGCAGACTGAACTGTGTTTGACAAAGAAGCATACCATGAGGAAGTGACCCAAGTGGGTTACTGTCTTGAATAAATCATCTGTTCCCAAATTTCAGACTCAATAAAATGCAAGAACGCTTACCTTGAAAACACTAGACTTTTCAATCAAAAGCCTTGCCTCTATGAATGCTAAGCATAATAGCTTGAAAGCATTTTAGAGAAATATGACTCATTTCTTTATCCATAAATACTCCAAACATTCTTTCCATTCCTTTCTATCCTCACCCAACCTACACTTTGTGCCTACTGTGTCTTAGGACTAGATGTGAATAAGATTGTTCTAGTCTTCCAGGAAATTTTGGAATAGTTAAACATAAAAAATGTAGTGAAATGTTTTAGGAGCAAAACTAAAACTATGCTCAAGGTACAGTGCACCCCAAGAGGCCACTGCTAAATGCCTGAGTCACAGTAAGGTACAGTGATTAAGAACACAGACCAAAGAGGCAGACTACCTCAGATCCAATCTGAATTTCATTACAGACTACCTCCGAGTACTTGGGAAGGTTGCTTTGTTTCCCTGTGACTCAGTTTTCCTCATCTACAAAATAGAGATAGACTAGCGCCCATTCCACAGGGTTTTGTGTGACTTAAGAGATGTCAAACTCTAGAATATTGGCTGGCACTGTAAATCATCAATCCATCATGTTCAGTTCTCAGGTGATATGAATAGTGGAAGAGGCTGGAGATCTTCAAACCATAATCATTTTGCTGAAACATAAAGGTAAGTAGACCAAACAGTGCGAGCACAGGCAGTTAGAACAGCACTGCACGCTTAGGGAGAAAATAAGGAAAGCTACCTGAAATGCCAGTTTCTAAGGCAAGAGCACTAGGAAAGACAAGGCACAGGAGCAGGCCAAAGGAGGATGATACCAGCCTGGGGGTGTGAAGCACTTAGCACTGTGAGGCCCTGGGTTCAATCCCCAGCACCACAAAAAAGTACGAGAAGAAGGTCGCTTTACATCATGGTAAGAAATCTGTCTTGACAAAGGAGTTGCTGACTGTAAGCAAGACTGTCATCGTCAGATATAATGTAGGAAAATTCACTTAGAAGAAATTGCAAGCAGGAGGCAACAGGAATGGAAACGGATCAATTAGATAACACTTGTGATCAGAAATGAGAGCCCGGTAAGAGGAGGCAGCAAGATGGAGAGGAGGAACAGAGGTTCAGGCAATAGCGGAATTATCAATGGAATGTGCTCCCTGATTTGGTGGTCAAGGGCTTTAGTTGAAAGGACTCATTAAGCTGGGATTTTGAGGTAAAGATATTGAACTCGATTTTGGACTACAGTGAAATTGCAGATTTTGTTGGCAATTTCAAGTTGAGTTTTCCAGAGAGAAACTGATGATGTACAGATATGAAAGTCTAAAGCAAAATAAAAAAGGTTGACTGTATCTGTATATATGTAAGAACTATCATCACCCATAAAGGTGGTTGTTAAGCCAAGAAATGGATAAAAACCACATGCAGCATGATCAGAGCTGATGAGATTCTGTAACACAATCTTTGAGAATACTAACACCGTTAAGTTGGCAGAGATAGTAACGGACACTGTAGTTGACAGCACAATGTCCATCCATCTCACTACAAAAGATCCGGACACGTCAACATGATCATTTCTTTCCTCTGCTAGTATCTGGTAGGTTTAGATGCACTCCAAGCCAAAGATAAGGACGAGAGGAAGTTGCTAGGGATTTTTTCATTTTTTAAAGAAATGGAAAGAAAACAACTCTTAATTCAATTGCTGAACTAATGTGTTGACCAGATCTGAAGCCTCTTCTACTTATGGACTTTTAGTTACCTGTAATAGCGACTGTCTTTAATACACGAGCCAATTTGAAATCAGGGTTCCTATTACTTGAATTAGAAAATATCCTAACAAAAAGTATCTACACTAGAGATGGAAAAGAATTATTAGACTGGAAATGGGTGGTGGTGAGGTGCTGTTACTGAAATCAAGGAAAAATTTCAATAGGGAAAGAACAAGAGGTGTATCATCTGCTCTATGAATAAATGTTTATGTGCATATGAATGTATAAAAATGTTTATGCTGCTGTTTCTATATACTTTACTTTAGATGCATGTGCCCCTTCTCCAATGTTGTACTGAAACTTAATTAAGAGTACTAAATATTCACTGTTATCTCTTTCACTGTACCATAATGGTTGGCATCTAGTTTGAAGTAAACTCACATTTTTAGAATGAATGAAAACAATCAGTAAAAATGTTTTATTTTGGGCTTATTTTTTAAAAATGTGATCAATTTTATTTTTAATAGTCATTATGGAAGATGATCAATTATCTTCACTAAGGATATACTTAAAATGCAAGAATATCAACAGTGTGAACATGATTTGACGTTTGTCAGTATTACTACATAAAGCTAATACTGTTAGCTTAGATGGTTTAGATATAGACACAACATAATGCAAATAACACCTATTTTATAAGATACCATCACAGAGCAAGATAAATTCTACAGGAATTTGCAATGATTTTTACAAGCCTACACAACTCTAACAACAAAAACCAAGAAATCTACCAAAGCTTTCTCACCAAAGAACTGAATTAATGGCAGAAGGAAACAAATCCTCATTTCCCTTTGTTAAAAAATGAATATATATATATATATATATATATATATATATATATATATATATAAATAAATGGAAAAAGGAAGCAAAAATTATCCCTACAAGGAATGTTATGAAATAGCTACAAGTTGAGGCTAATGGCTAGCAGCAAATATTTTATAGTATTAACTAAGGGGACATTTTAAAGAAGCTCCCACAAAGTTTTATCAACCCATGCTAACATCTCTGTTAGTGTCCTCCAAAACCATACAAGATCTCTGGTTCTAAAGTTCATGCCCAAAATCCTAGATGCTTACTACTCAAAGTGTGTTTCACGGACCAGTAGCACTGCACACCCTGGAAGGCACTGAAAATCAGATTCTTGTGTTCCACCCAGACCTACTGAATCAGAATCTGCATGTTGACAAGATCCTCAAGTACTTGGTAGAGACATTACAGACCGAGAAGCATGCTTCTAGAGTATCTTTCTTTTGACCACTTGCTTAAATTGTCACTGAAATAATACAGAGCCCATGACTCACCCTCGGAAGTCTCAGAGTTCTAAGGCAGTGCCAAGTTGTTCATTGTGCACTCCAGCAGAAAGTAATAGGCCAACAATCTGACTCAACACCCATGACAAAATGTGACAGTCTTTTTATGAAGTACTATGAAAAGAATTAGAAAAATTTAATATTAAAATTAGAGAAGAGACTTCTATAAACCTTATTAAAATTCCGGTATGAGGAGTAGAGGGAAGAGAAAATACATCTGCAATTATATAACATGAAGTGGGGGCAAAGAGAGCTAAAGATGTCAAGCCTCAAGCAGAGGAACTGTTACTTGTGAATTCTGTAGAAGATTCCCAAAGGCTTGTCTTTAATAATTAACTTGTCTTTGCGAATCCCTATTCCAAAAGGCATTTAATAGGGGCTCTTATATTTGATGTAATCTAAATGAAGGCCAGATCCCTGGTGTGCGCATGTTTGATTTTTCTTTCTCTTTTTTCTTTTCTATGTCAAGAATGGTAAAACTACCTGCTACTAATTTATATATCCAGGGCCAACACAGCAACTAGCATATAATGGCCCTCAATACGGAATAAATGAATGCAAATAAGAACCCATTTTTGCTTCTCTTGATGGGTATTATTTGGGAAGGGATCAATAGTGATACCACCAAGATCCAACATGGAACTGAACTAATTTGCTGTATTTCCTCATCATCCACTGAACCCAAGCAGTATTTACCAGTTCAAGCAAGTACTGAGCTATGGTATGGCTAGATTGTGTCTCCCAAGGGCTCAGATGTTGAGATAATATGAGGGTGGAACCTTAATCCAACAATGATGTTTAGAGGTAGGGCCTTTGGGAGGCAATTAGGATTAGATAAGGTCATCAAGGTAGAGCCCAGGATCAAATACTTAGTATTTCTATAGGAAGCTTCACAGGAAGAGGGAGAGAGAACAGAACAGACAAACACGTGCATTCTGTCTTGTCATGCAGTGTTTGCATCACCTTGAGGCTCTGCCAGCAAGATCATGTTGACCTTATACTTCAAGAACCATGAGTCAACATGAGCCTCTTTTCTCTATAAAGCAGCTTGCCTCAGGTATTTTAATTTAGTTACAAACAATGGGTTAATACAAGGCATAGGAAAAATTTCTTTCCACCTCTCCATGTATGAAACCAACATATTCGTAACAATCCTTAACATTCATGACACCAGAATTGTGAAGGAAGGACCTTCCTATGTTTCGATCAATTTGTTTACTTCCAAACCACTGGAGATAAGCTCAAAACAACCCAACGTTAGCACAAGCAGGGCAAACTAAATGTATTTTCTTCCATTTAAAATTTTAATTTCTTCACAATTAGAAACCTGCAGAGTATTCCATCTCTGGGGAAATCTAATCTTGCTTTTATTGCAAAATGACTTCTCAAGGAAATCTTCCTATTAACATTAGCTTTCCTTTTTATTATTATGGCTGAATGTGTTAAACTTTAATTACTTTAAAGACAAAAGCACCTTCTGTCCAAGATAAAGCATATTCAACTCCATTTGGCATTTCTTACACAATCTTTTGTGACAAAAGGAGATTAGATCACCCTAATTTAACAAAGGAGAAATTCACAAGGGCAAGCACCGTCAGAAAGAATTACTGCCTGAGGGCAATTCAGAGACAGATGGAAGGATAGGGCCTGTGTCTCCTATGGCCCATTCGTTTGCATTACAACCTTTGTTTCTTCACAAGTTACCAAAATTTAGATATTTTTGTCATTGGTGTTCAATTCTGAAGACTTGTTCCAGAAATAATTTGTATTTTTTATACAAAAGACTAAACAAATGAAAACCAAGACACTGTCCAAGTGTTTTATAATATGTGCCTAATATCAATCCTCCTAATGGTATCGTCAGGAAAACATGATTATGGTTGTTCTGGTATTATGTAATTACATTTAAAAATGCCCACCCCAGTCCCAAAAGCCATCAACATATAACACACAAACAATCCCCAGGAGCCACATTTGCACATTTTGCTTTCCAGAGTTTGTGATGTGAACATAAAAAAATGCACAAAGCAATATACTGGAGGAAAACTCAACCCATGCCTGACGGATTTAAGCTTTTTGTTCTTGTTTTGATATTCCTGTAAACGGCTCTCAATGTTCTTAAGAATGAGAAGGGTCCCTCGCTTGGTATTTTAAATAAACATTCATTACTAAAGATGTTCAGTTGATTTGCACTATAGCCATGTACTATAGATCAGATGCACAGGCAGGTCCCCTTCATAGCTTTAAAAAGACACCCACGTG
Source organism: Aplodontia rufa (assembly GCA_004027875.1). Classification (NCBI taxonomy): domain Eukaryota; kingdom Metazoa; phylum Chordata; class Mammalia; order Rodentia; family Aplodontiidae; genus Aplodontia; species Aplodontia rufa. The sequence continues at coordinate 22,141 of PVKS010009814.1, forward strand.
ATTTTGGGTACACAAGTATAGATGCATAATGCACTCAGAAAGACAAGTTATGGTTGCTACAAATCACTCATAGAAGTTCACCCTGGTATCTGAGAACAGAACTTTGAGCATCTTTTTGGAAAATATTTTTAGAGGTTTTAGCTGCAGTTGTCTTTCCCTTGCAGGAGCATCCATTATCACTGTCAGACTGCTGACAATCCACCCACAATCCTCGTCTCCAAATCGCTCCTTGTCCTCGCTTCTCCTCCACTGCTTTTGTCCTAAGCCTCTCCTCTCCCATTTACACCTCTCAATTCCCAGACCTTTTCCCTCCTATCTCTGTCCTTGAATCACAGGGTAGATTTGACCTTCCATGTGGGATTAGAACAATTGCTCACACACCCTCTGGAGCTTTTATAGAGTAAGAGAATTTCATGAGAACACAAAAACCCTAATTTACAAAGCAGGGTTTCTTTGTGACATGCAGTTCTTTAAATACTTCCCATCTGAGTACACTGATGTTGGGAAGAGAATACTTTAGGAGTGAAACTGCATATTTAACTTAGGCCATTTTTACATTTCAAAGATAAAATTTAAAAATGCACATTTTTTAAAATCAGTACTCTATTCCAATCCATTGTCTTTAACTAACTTGATGGATTTGCCAGGTAGACTGTCCCTCCAACAATTATTATATGCCGTTAAAACTCAGTGTTCAAGGTGGTCATCAATACGTAAAATGATCAATAAATCTACATTAAAGAAAATGATTTTTCTAAGTACTTCCCCATAACCCAATAGTTTATTTCAATGAATATACACTTGTCATATCAAGTAATTAAGTCCAGTCACATTATGTTCTTCATCACAGCACACTGAAGTGGCAGCTCTTGTAATTACTGTGCATTTGTTATCACAGTCCTTGCTATACTGTCCTTCAGGTCCTTGCATAGAGGAAACGACAGACTCAGACACATTCCCACCCTCAGAGGGTTTAGCAGCCTAGATATGTTCAAAATCATTAGCCAGAATCCCGATTACTTGTTCTCCCTCAAAAGTGTCAATAAATCCATGAAAAAAATAATTTCTGAAAAGTCCCAAGAATTTATTTATACCATTCAAAAATAAAATTGGCTTATATTCAGCTGCATTTGGGCACCTGTGAGTTGCAATTATCAGCTTTCTACAAAATATGATTTGTAGCATTCTATCACAAAATGGAAAAGTAAACACCAATTTTTTAAAAAACTGTACGCATTTCACAAAATGTTATGTCATAATCAAGAAATCAAACAATGATCCGAATAACACCCATTCAGTTTGATTTTTCTGTCAAGATTAAAATGTGAGATATGAGCGACAACCACCACCTTCATACAGCTACTTGAAACGTCCCCAGCACTGACCAGCTCTGAAGTCTACATACACCTGGCATGGGGAAGAGCCAAACCCTGACAGCATCAGAAAGCTACATTTCTGAGGCATCAGTTCAAAGATAGCAAAAAGGAGAGCTTAGCCAAGTTTGATAGAATGTTTGAAGATTTTAATTTCCTGTCTTACAAAAATTCTCAACACAGTTATGTAATTTGCCACTGAGCTCATTGCTTCACTGAGCATCAAACATAAGGGTACTCAGGCTTTCTTCATTCTGTTCCCACACCTGCCCCACCCCAACCCATGCCTACTCAAGAACTGCTTAAATACTTACCTTTGGTATCTTTCAGAAATATTTAGGTAGGTTAAATGTCATCTGAAAACAGACAACTATGTATTTATCAAAAGTCAGAGTCATCAGGGAAACGCAAATCAACATGATATTGAGACTCCATCTTACTCCAGTCAGAATGGCAATCACCAAGAATACGAACAGTGAACGCTGGTGAGGATGCTGGTGACAGAGAGGAACTCTTTGACACTGTTGGTGGGAATGTAAATTAATATAGCTGCTAAGGAAATCCGAGTTCTGTCTCACCCACTGTTTGGCAGGAAGAGCTACAAACCTGACTGATTCCCAACAACATAGCACTATGGATAGGCTAATGTGACTTCCCTAGGTGGTGTATGCCTGCAGCAGTTCTGAGAAGAATGATCCTTGCCCCAATTCATTTCTGCTCCCATGTTCATGCCCAAAGTCTGTCTTAACTAGACTCCCACCAGGAGTCATTGATCTGATTTGCATACAGAACTTAAGGAGGGGAATATACATTAAGAATCTGTCAACATGCATGAGTATAACTCATGCTGTATTTTGGCTTTTAAAAAAGACAGTTAGCTAAGCATGATGCATGAAGAAACATTTCAACTTTTGGAAGGAATTGGGAATATCTAAAACCCATAACAAAAGCATACCAGATACCTAGTTCAGGAAAACAAGTGTGTGTGGGAAGGTTCTAAAGGCAGGTCAATTGCTCAGCACATTCCAGGTCCTTCCCTCACAGTAAGCGGAGCTGCTCCCAAATGGCATTTGAAAACCCTCAAGCAGCGATTCTGCAAGTGCTGTAAGAGGGCCATCACAGAGGAGCAAGTGGGATGGTTTTAATACACGTTCCTGGGCCCTGTTCCATTCTTAGTCTGAATTCCTAAGGCTGAGATCCGGGAATCCTCCTTTTAATAACAAGAGCATCTCTCAGGTGATGCCTGAAACGCCAAAGTTTGGGAACTAAAGCACTAGAGGGTATTATACCTTTCCTTGAAGAACTAAACTTGTCACACTCAAAATCTGTCACATACATAATGTCACATCTCTCAAAGTTAATTGTGACAATTTTATCCTTGTTATTGAAAAAAGGTTGATATTCACAAAGCATTATCTGCCTTGAGAGATGCAAATAAATGACAAATATCCAGTCTTCTAAGACCTTACATTCTAGACTTAATTGTCATCAAATTGGGTCATTAAAAGGTAGAAAAGGAGCATACCATAAAGATGGAAAAAAGGGGGGGCTATTATATTTAAAAGTACTTTTCACAGCAGGTGAATTCTCTACAATCTTAAATCAATGCTCTTAAGAGCTTCTGATGTTAAGATGACCCCAGGAGGAATGGGATAGAGAGGACAGTGGGCTGAGAACAGACAGGAGGTGAGAGGGAGAGGACAGAGTTAAGGGCCAGCGCTGAGAGCTCATTCTGACCCACAACTGTGTAGAATGCACACACTATAGGGAACCCACTTTAGAAGGTAAATGCATTTTCTTTCCATGTGACAAGCCATGGTACTAGAAAATGAAAATTATTCCTTTAAGCAAAGCACATTTCAAATGTTTTCCCAAGTAACTATAGGATATCCCAAATTTAACTAACATAATAGAAAATTAGAAATTTTGGCCAGCTACAAAATTCTTAGCTCAAGTGACAAAGCTGCCCAAAGCCTCAAAGATGAATTGATAGTAATCAACACTCTAGAGCTGTGGCAAAATTCTAGTGGGCACAGACATAACAATCACTCAGACCCTAAGGTGCAAACACTAACTCTTCCCTTATGGTAACATAACACACTAGCAAACAGAAGCCAATAAGCAGCCCCTTGATTAAAGATAGACCCCAAAGAACAGTTTATGTAGAAAACAGCCTACAGCTCCATAGCTGGATACACCTTAGTCATATTCTGGATCTTCCATATTCTAGTAGTGTGACCTGGGGCTTCAGCTGCCACATCACAATGAAATGTAATAATGGCACAAACTACTTAATTATTGTGAAGGTTAAATGAACTATCTAGGTGAAACAAGTAGCAGAATATCTGGCATTAATGAAAGCTCTCTGGTTAGCTGTTACAACAACTCTTACCAGTCCTTATATAGACAAATGCGATAAAAAAGAAAAGTCAACTACTTACACAGGTTGATATTTTGAGACCTCATATACATTTTAAAACTAGCATCTAGTTTTATAATAGAGCTGAACCATGAGCAAACAGGCTGGCGTGGCTCTGGGTTGACAAACTACTCTTGAAACTCTTCTGTGGGGGAGGTGGTGCTAGGGATCACCCCAGGGCCTTGTGCATGCACTCTACCACTAAGCTGTGCCTCCAGCTCATTTAAATGTTTTAGATAAATTACATAACATTAGCCAAAGTTATGAAATTGTGGTTTCTGTGCCAAAGAAAACTAAACATTAAGGGACTGTGACTTACAATTTCTCTGCCAGAATTTGCAATGAAATTCTTAGTGAAGGGAATAACCATTAGTTATCATCAATAATAAAATAGCAGTAATGCTATTTATTGATCATTTTCCAAGAGCTAAAATTTTGTATGTGGATCATCTCACTCCATGTAACAACTCTATAAGGCCAGGCCTGTTATTCTCACCAGTTTAAAAAATCAGGCTTCTTTGGAAGTTAATTTTCTAAGGTTACATGAGCAGAACAGCAACTTCTGTCTACCTGACTTAAATCTGGAGACTGCTCCTGACCAGCAAGTTATTCCACCTGAAATTCAGAATCAGTATTTGGGATCTCTTAACCCCAATCCACTCTTCCTTTTACACACCACAGAGCCTGGGACGAACACTGTCAACAGAACTGTTTATTGAAACTGGAGGGAATGATCTCATTCTATCTTACATTCTGATTTTTTTTTTTTTTTTTTAAGTAACAGTCCTGGGATTTGAACCCAAGACCTCATACATGCTGCCACATTCTCTTTTTGAAGTTCCTCACTTCTGCAAGGAGATTAGGACTACACATACTGCTCAAGTGATCAAAGGCGAATTCCCCAGATGAGATGTCCATCCAAGCTCAGAACAGAAAACAGTCCTTCCAGGTGCCAATGAGACAGTCACCTAGGGTAGGCAACAGTGAAACATACATGCGTGCTATCCTTCAATTCCATTTTAATATATTTTTCCATAAACGCCACAAAGAATGATTCTAACAGTGAACATTTGAAGTCCTATGACCAGAAGATGAAATGTTGAACTATTAAAATATAAGGGGAGCAAATGGATGCAGCAAGGTGCATGAGCAATCCAAACATGGATAATCACATCCCCATGTGATCCATTTCAGTCTGAAGAGACACACAGATGTTCTTCTAAAACCTAAAAACAATCTTTAATATAAAGATGAGAGTAAAAACTTGATGGACAGAAGATCTAAACAGAAAGTTTGTGACAGGAAGAGCTCCTTTAGCATGAAGACTTGGCCCATAGCAGACAGTCTGTGGGCTTGAGTTTCAGACTGAATGACTTCTGATGCACAGAGTGAGTGTAGCTTGCTTTATGCATGGTCAAACAGACATTACAGGGTCCACTTTGTACTGCAAGCATCAGGTAATTGAAGTTGACTGCTCATTCTAAGGATTTGATTATTATAAGCAATGGGCAGGAAAAGGCATTTTTTCCTGGAAATTAGTTAATTTTAAATATTACAGCAAGAAGTCCATTTGAAGAGTAGAATGAAATAAAGTTAGTTACTAAACAAATGTGTTTTGGATACTGAGGATCTATCAAACTTTCATCTACATAGCATTCGTGATGATTGTTTTTAAAAATGAAATAGAATCAGTCACTAGATTCAACTTCTAGGTTACATCAAGTATGGGGGAATAGAGGAACAAATTAAAGGATACTACTAGAATGAAATCAGGAAAATGCTCAATATAGAAAACTCTAGAGGACACTTGGTAAGTTTTGTCTACAAGCCAACAGCAAGAAAGAGTGGGAAGAGAGAGGATTGGAAGTTGCTCTAAAATTTAAAAGGGTAGAAGATATCCTAGTACAATAAGCAGAAACAGATTTGGATTCTGATTCGAACTAATGACAGAACATTTTTGAGCTAAAAGAAATGTAAATATAGACGAGGTATTAGAGAACTCAAAAGAGTGATTGTAAATTTTGTGTATTATACTATTGTGGTTATACAACAAATATTCCTTTTAGATGTGCATACTGAAGCATTTAAAAATAGTTGAAATTATATCTAAAATTACCACTGTCAGTTGCTGAATCTGGGTTGATAGAATTCATTAGACCATTAGCTCTACTTTTGTGGTGTGATGAAATTTTTATGTTTCATTTAAAGAGAGAATCTAGGATTCTAGATGTACAAAGCTATTATACATGGTGAGTTTAATCAATATGAATTTTAAAAGCCATGATCTTTGAAAATAATGATATATATCTATAAACATAAGATTTTTGAAAGAGTTAACATTTTACTTTCAGATTAACTCATTTGTATAACTTACCCAAGACTGTACGTTGAATATTAATTCTATTTCATCTACTAAGATATATTTTATCCTTAATATTTTAATTATTAAAGATCAATTTTGGTTCAAAGTGAGTATTAGCTATTCTCCTTGGGAAATAAGAGACTATTTTTCACTGGAGAAAGAACTAAAATTTCTTCCCTGTCACAATTCTAAGTTCATCCTTATATAAACTGACATACCCAAAGCCATTTGATATGCCACACATACAGTTTCTCATGATACAAAATCCTTTAGGCAGAGGCATAATCTACAAGTACAATGATATCCCAAGTCAATTGTCTTCCCACTCCAATTCACCATATTCCAGTCTCCTTTGGACCTACAAATTTACAGTATTTACAATAGAAAACTCTGAAATTAGAAATTTTAGAAAATCAATTTTTAAAAGACATCAAATAAAAATATATATTACAATCCCAAACGGATCAGGTGACCTATCATGGTTTATACAGCAAAGAGGTGACTATCACTACTGAATGCATTGGGTTCAAATTTATCCAGTCAATCCTGAAAAACAACCTGCTACCACAACCACATGGGTCAGGTTTCTTCACCCAATTAAATTAGTATCTCTCTATACAGTAAATCTCAACCATTTATTCCCTTAGAAGACTATATATAGCAAGGCAGAAAAAAAAAAAAAAAAGAAACTGGGGGATTATTTTCATAAGTAAACAAAACTGATGAGAATACTTGCTGATGTAGGAGAGCATGCAAATACAGTTATTTCCTTCCCATCCAGTCACATTATTTTGATAACAGTTTATTGTAAAGTATTGTTCTGCTCTAAGGGCTACCAAAGTAATTCAGCTTCTACAAGGCAGGCAGCTCAGTCACCATCAGCACCTGTGCAAATAACACCCAGCCAATAAAAATCACTCAAGAAAATTCCAAGGTGGCTCCACATAACTCCTTTGAAATGATCAACTTTGGCTCTTTCTAAATTTCTATTAGGAAAAGATGTGGCTGGGGAATCCTTTCAAACCTTCTAGGACTTAAGAAGATAGGATGTGAATCATGTTCTCCAAACACAAACACAGTCCACTAATATCTGAAGTTATCTTTAAGCTTCTTGGCATCCCTAGTTCCCCCAAGATCAAAAGCTATGGATATCGAGCAGCTCAAAATGCAGACATGGCTTTGCTTCTCATCAGAATTAAAAAAATTGTACAACTAGGAGGATCCCAGTGATATCCATATGAAGAACTCATATTGTTTATTAATTGAAAGCATAATGTTGAAATTTTTAAGTTTCTATTTAGTAATAATAGAAAATACACGATTCAGAAGACAGTGAACCAATGATTGCAGGTCTGAGGTTCATGCTCAATTCCCCCAGGGCCTCTTTTTGACAGTTCTATGACTTTTTTTTTTTAATATATATATAAAGAGTATTTCTCCCATAGCAGAAGTCACACAGCAAATAGTTGGAAATATTTTATAACCCCCACACGATTTGTGAAATGTAAAAACTTTGAGAAAATAATCACCATTATAAAATGGTATTTATTCATACATTCATCTAAGCATTTAGACATGAGTAGTCTTAAAGTGTCAAATGAATGAAACTTGTTACTCTTGGGGGGGTGCAGTATTTGTTTTCTATGTAAACAATCACTGCCAAAGATTATGTGTCACAGCAGCGTAAGAATTTAAAGAATCATAATTAGAGTTTAGAAGAAAAAAAACTGAAGTGAAATAGGTCAGCATTAACAGTATTAATATTGACTTCTAAAAGTAATGACAATACTTATCCAGGTGAATTTATAATAAAGAAAGCTACAAATCCAGCCACTAAATATTTCAATCTGAAAACAAACTTGAGCAGTATTTCAACAAATATGCAACATGGTTTTCAATGAAAAATGAAAACAAAAATCCCATTAAGAATTTATATTTTAAAATAATCTCAATTTTAATCATTCACAGTGAAATCCTTCTCATATAGCCAACTGGTAAATTGGACTCCAATTTTCAAAATGAAAAAGTGAAAGTACCACTAGACTTTTCTTTCCTAGAGAAGTAGCAACAATGGAAATGTTAAAAGAATGTAGTTATCAATTTAAAAAATAATATGGGATTAAGATAATTTTTTAAGTCTCTGGCAATGACTTTCAGAAAATAGTGAACTGAATAGGAATTCACATTAACCTCAAATGCTTTCAGATTTCCTTCTAAATATAGAATATTTGAACATCCACATAGTAAACCCAATCTTTAAATATTTAAAAAGGAAAATCCAATTACACTTCTTTGATTTCGAACTGTGAATTCAAAACACGAGGTCTAACAATACTCCAGTCCTTAGGCAACTATTCATTTAGAATGTTGTTCTTTGGGTGGGTCTTCAGACCACTGCCTTTCAGTTGAGCATTTTTTCTTTTAAGCTACAGAGACCATTTCAAATGATTACATCACTGTTGGATTGGAAGTTTCACTCCGAACCAACCAGATATGAAACACAATGTGTTGTGATGCAGAGACGTCCAAAACATCCACAATGCCAAACAAAAATCTGATTAAAAAATGCATCCTCCAAAGCACGTACAATAAGCCTAGAGAATGAACCTCATTGTTTCCAAGCTGCGCCTACTAGAGATGCTTACTAAACCAATACAGCCACTTTCCCAGAAGGAGAGGCCCAGCTTGACATGAATCTGGTTGAAATGGAAAAAAGCCACTTACCATCTCTCTCAGAACACCTGCTTCCATAGCATCCACAAAACCTGTGTGGTAGTATTGCTTTAAATTGCCTCATTGAGCTTTAGTCCATAAAGCAGCAACACCAATAAGAGCCAGACAGGAATCATAATGAGTACTGCCCAGTGTCAGGTTCACTTACCTGCCAAAGGAAAAGCAGAGATTCAAATCTCAGTAATCATAAGGGCACAATTATCTCCTTACATCTTTATTAATTAGCTTTGACTTAAAGTAGATAAAAAAAAAAAAAAACCCCACAAATAGAATTACATAGCCTTTAATAACACTGTTGGGAAACAAAAGTTCCCTTCTCCCAACTCTAAACTGAATTAACAGGTACAAGTTAAATCCTTGCAAAAGTAGAGTTTTTGTTTTGTTTTGTTTTGTTTTTTAAAAAGAGAGGGGCAGTGAGAGAGACAGAGAGAAACAACTTTATTTAGTTTTTCACATGGCCTTAGTTGCTTCAACACTCAGTTGCGTACATGGTGCTGGGGTTTGAACCAGGGTCCTTGTGCTTGCCAGGCAAGCGCCGAAACGGCTGAGCCACCACTCCAGCCCAAAAGTAGAGTATTTCTGATGAGTTGATAAACAATTAATTGTTCTCCACTTTGTTGAAAAGCAGAGGTGATAATAAAACAGGTGCTAGAAAAAAAAAATCTTTTAAGATCTTGAGGTTATTTCCCCAACAAGTGTAATGATTGTCACTAGATCAGCTGCAGTTCTTTACAGGATAAAATGGTGCTAGTCACTGCTGGAATTTTGCCAGTGATCTCCTAGGCAACTGACAGCTAAATGAGCCATAAATAGGGAGCAAACACCATCACTGTGTGTAAGGATTCTGCCCTTACACACATAAATGTATGAATTCTCAGAGGTATGCTTTAGCACAAGCTTTTGTCTTAAAGCATAAGAAATATCAAAAAACACTGAGGCCTTGGAGACATAAAAAAGCAAATATAAATGAACCTTCTCTGTCTATATCCACATACAACTAAAAGCACAACACCTAATGTTTGAGGTTAAGTCCCAAAGTATTTTACATGTAGAAATTTAGCATTTTCAACAACTTTTTGAGGCATGAATTAACATCTTTATTTTCTATATATGCGAAGGTTAAGAAATAGGGAAGTTATAAAACTTGCTCAAATCCACATGGCCAGCAGGGACAAAGCTATACTAAAAATCAGCATTTTTAAAAATTATCAACTCAGTTTCAAGAGTCAAGACAATTTCTTTCCTTCATGAGATTCATTTTGACATGTTATTGAAAGACTGATGAAGATTATACAATGGTGTCCTTCAAAAAACATTTAACTGACAATAGCATGGTTTTACAGTATTTAAGAGAACATCCTTCCCTTAGAATAAATTGTCAACAAGCTCTTAATAGAAATAAAATGATCTGATGGATCAAGTTTACAAGTATCAAATAATTGTGTGCCTTTACACTAATGAAACTGAGCTTACACAACAAGTTCAATGATTTTTCATATAATACCAGAAACCAAAATATAGATTATATACAGAACAGAACCTAGTTTAATAAATAGCATCCTCATATGAAAGCAGTCTGCTCACCCCACAGCATTAGCCAGTCACCTCTTTACTTTTGGAACCCTTTTTTGGAGCCATCTTCAGATATTACATAAATTCTACAGGACAATGAAATCATTATGGTGATATTTTGACTATAAGCTATTACTTTGTGGGTATAGTCCTTCACCTCCTATCAAGTAACTTCTTGTTTTTAAAAATCAAATCTTAGCTGGGCACAGTGGTACATGTCTATAACCACAATAGCTTGGGAGGTGAGGCAGGAGGATCACAAATTCAATGCCAACCTCAGCAACATACAGAGGCCCTATGCAACTTAGTGATACCCTGTCTTAAAGTTTAAAAAATATATATATGAAGGGTTGGCGGGGAGGGGCTGGGGATGTGGCTCAGTGGTTAAGCATCAACCACTGGTTTCAATCCCCACTACCAAAAATAATAAAATCATTCCTCACAAAATATTTACATTCATAAGGTTATCACATGGATAAATAGGTAAAATCTTCATGCTAATTTTCTTGATTATACATTGTACTTTCTAAAAAGAAAACTTTGAAGGGAAAAAATATCCCTTTTAATGTTCTTACATGTTTGAGGATCCTACCTCCACGAATAAATCATAAAACTGCAAATCATAAATTTGATTCAGTTAATGGTCACTGAACACCTTCCATGTGTTAAGTACAAGCATGTTCACCAATCATACTTCAGCAAAGATCTTCTCTAAAAGATTGTCTGATACCTATTTTACAGATAAGGAAGTACAGATTTAGGAATGCAGCATGAGAGCCCCAATGTACACATGGCTATCCACTGAGATTCCCACAACACAGTCACTGGACCACCTGCTTCTCCAATTGCATGCCTGGCCACATCCGCTTTCTAAGGAGATGTGAAATGTGCTCCACTGAGTAAGCTATTTTTCTTAAAAAGGGAGAAAACATGCATCAAGCATAGGCACCTTCGGTTTCTCATGATTCTATCGCTTATATCTGCCCCATATATTACTAACTGCTCCAGTTACCACCTGACTACTCCGGTGAGAAATTAAGCATGTATATTCATGAGCTGATTTTAGTTCAAATAGAAATGATCAAAACTGCTCAAACCTGTTTTTTCCCCTATCTGCCCTCAATTTATTAGTATCAAAAAAGTGACAAGAAAAATCAGATTAAAAGAACTGAAGAAAGCAACTCCAGAAATCATTATATTTTCTGTGAATTCCTCAAGGTTGTATGGTAACTGTCATGGTTGAAGAATAGTAGTGCTATGTTTGTGCTTTGTCCTGCTAATAAAGTTCTATTTCAAATTAGCAATCAGACGTAAAATGATTAATATAGCTCATAGAAGGTATCTAATGAAAAAGTATCTTATGCAAATAGCTCTTCACATGTCTCAGAATACTATTTTCAAAGCATTTACAAATGACTGCTCATGACCTCCACCTCTTAGGACACACATTCACTAAGAGACAATCAATTCCCTGTAGAACCCTGAGAGGATAACCCCAGCACCAGATGGCCCTCCCGCTCTGTACTTGCCTCTCTCCTCCCAGCCCTTCACACAGTCCACAGCAGGGTAGTGAAGAATTTTTTAATGACACGAGAACTTGAAAACTGAGTAGTATATACATATTTTACTTTCTAAAGGAATTTGAACACCCCTGATAATGATGAAATTTCTGAAAAATTTACAGGTCTCAAGCCCTCAAGTAAACAAATCTGGGCATAGGCCCGTTGGGCCAATATCCAAATAGCCATCTTCCATTCTACAAACACTCCTACCTCAACCTGAGTGACACTTAGGGAAATCACCTTCCATGGATAAGGGACAGATGTTACAGGTTAAGAACTTTCACCTTTTCCATCAACAAAGAAAGACAGAACATGAAGACATCAGTCTGTCACATCCACAGTAGAAAAAATGTCATCTTCATCTTGCCAGAGGTGGGGAAATAAACCCAAACCAAAACCCATAAAGACAGAATTGCCTGGTGTCATTGTGCAACAACTGTTTGGTGTTGTCACTGAAAACCAACACTCCTGTCTTGGGCTATTTTTGTGCCTGTGTTAAGGAATTCAAATATTCCTTGGAATGCTTTTTTAAACTAAAGAATAAAGAATTCTGAAAGGAAGCATTCTTCCAATTAGTGAAAAATCCTACTGGTTTTAAATGTTAGAGTTACCACCAAGTGGGAAAGTGTCATGCTGTATATGCCAGGGGTTATTTTCACACTGAGGAAAATTATCTTTATGCAGAAGAAAATTCTTGAGCAAAAATCAATTATTCATTGCAATGCAAGGAAAACAATTCTGCTGCTGGCCTAGGATGCTATCAATAATTTCCTAGCTTTAGACATTCAGTCTCTTAATTGACAGGGAAGAGGACTCTTTCAAAGACTTCTGACAATCTGGAAAAATTGTCCTTCAAGGAGTAAAATATTACTTGATAATGTTAGTGACTATGCTTTTGATGCAGGTGAAATACTAGGATAAAAAAAGTACTTTTGTATTATTATTTGGATTATATACAGGCTAATGACCAAGTAGTCCCAACTGCAGGAACAGCTGGGAAACAGCAGTAACAGTGGGCTGTATTGAGGGGATCAAGGGAACTGGCTTAAGGTAAACTAAAGATAGAAACAGTAAAGAGGAACATCATTTTTTCACATTTAACATGATTCACACTTATTTTCATTGAAAACCTGCACTAAAGACTTTTCGAGTCATGAACTTTAATGTGAAAAATGATAGCTGTAGCCAGGCTTGGTGGCACGTGCCTTCCCAGTGGCTTGAGGGGTTGAGGAAGGAGGATCGCAACTCAGCAAGCTAGTGAGACCCTGTCTCAAAATAAAAAATTAAAAAGTGCTGAATGGTTGGGGATCCATATCCCCAACCATTTGCACTTGGGTTGAATTCCTAGTACAAAGAAAAAAGATAGCTATGTCTCAATGAGCAATGAAAAATCGACAGATATCAGAACCTGTTTCAAGAGGTATAAATAATCTATTAGTGTTCCTTTCGCTAAACTATGTCTTACTCCCTAACAAAATTCTTAATAGTTGGAGAGAGTAACTCATTTATTTCTGTATTCCTAGTATCTAAAATACCAATTGATCCACAGGTTGTACTCAATAACACCCAATATGATGTGTGAACATGGTGAGCACAAAGATCTTAAGATGTGGCCACGGCTCTCAAAGACCTGACAAAGAAGCCGGGATATTCAAGCACAGATGGCTAAAGCCAAGATTCTACTCTGTGTAGATAACTCTTTGTGGTGTTGCCATCATCTAGAGGAATTCAGACCAGGAAGAGACTTTAGGTAGTCAGAGAACCAGGGAGGCCTCTGTGAGATGAAATTCAGGGGAAGTGAAAATTGAAAGGGGATGAGTCTCAGGTAAGAACAGTTTGGCTAGAATAGGACATTAGTGTTGGATAGAAAAAAGTCAATGAAACAGATCCAAATTTGAAAGCCTGATGGCTTCAAATTGGTAACATATGAACCCCTTCCTAAATATGCCCAACTGTTTGATTTCTACGTACAAGTTAGAAACTTTTTTTCTAATGTAGTACATAACTTTCATAAAAGGGTTACATATTTAACAGACATTCTTATATATAGCCATGCTCTCAGGTACTAGTAAGAAACAAGTATTTATTGCAATATGAAAATCACCACAAGCACACACAGACTTATCCACATGCTGATGAAATGAAAATTCCCCAAAGAGAAAAATAAAGTCCTAGCTGGGCACAGTGGTGCCTATCTGAAAGCCTAGCAACTCTAGACACTGAGGCCAGAGGAATGCGAGACTGAGGCCAGCCTGGGCAACTTAGCCAAATCAGAAAACAACCAAAAGCTGGGAGATGCAGCTTGGTGAAGCACCTCTGTGCTCAATGCCCAGTGAGGTTCAGGCATAAAGCCATCCAATGATCCCTTGGGCCACACAATAGAGCCCAGAATTTGCCTTGCTCGTCACCAACCTCACTTCCAGCATCTTCGTTCAAACATACCTATTAGCTTGTAAATGAATTTATAAAACACAGTGACTGCTTAAAGAAAATCTGAATTAGAGACATCTATCGACCTACAGAATGATCAAGGAACTTTAATCCCCTCTCTGCAACCTTACAGGGGTTAATTCCCAGAGATTCACCTTCCACATCTGAGCCTATTCAGCTACCAAGTCAGGATGAGGACACACCGTTAGCAAAGCTCCACGGACTAAGACACCATGTGAACAGTCTACGTCATCTATACATGCACCCTGTTCAAATGTAACTTGTCAAAGAGTAGGCATTCCTAATGAGGAGGGACAGTCAACTTTAAAAGCAAAGCTGGCTATGATGATCTTTGTCTCACTGCTCTCATTTTGGAGAGACTGCCTCCGCCCAGGCCCTCTTGCAGGGGTGGGCCTAGGCAGCCGTATTGGTAACGGATGACTCCAAGTCTTGCTCAGAGTTGATTGGCCAAGGGCAGATAACAGACCAAAGCTGGGCTAATCAAACTCATCGAAATCCGAACTAAAACCACTGAGCTCCAGTCAGCACGCCAGGGGAAGCTGAAGTTATCAAGGCTGTCCTACAGGGCCACCTGGAACTGAGTGAGCAGAAACTATCAGGAACAAACTTGAAACTGATCAATGGGGAAAGCCGAGGAGGAGACAGCGTAGCTGCCAGAATAACTCTGCTTTCTCGAAATCTTATGCTCCAATGACTGTTCCCTTTGTCCTCAATGTAAGCACCTACTTTCACTTTCTAGAGGGGATTTCTCTTCCTTAAAGTCCAAAATAAACAGAGAAACCAAAGCAAATTGAGGTTCTGTGTCCTCTTCCCTCCTGCATATTGTTATTACATCACTGTGAGCTCTCAGAGACCTTTGTTCTTTGAGATTGGCTATAAAAATGCTCTTCAAATGAAACAGCCACTAGGGGATGAGTAGAAATCAATGATGTTTCCAAGTCCTTTCTGACATCCTAACCAGATCAAAATTTTATTTAATGAACAACAACATATGAAGGTCTATCTACTGAGTTTCTCCTTTCCAGTGTTTACTACGAAATGTCAAAATTTATTGTGAAAAGTTGCATCCCCAGGCGAGGCACAGGGGCACAAATCTATAGTCCCAGAGACTCGGGAGGCTGAGATGGGAGGATTCCAAGTTTGAGGCCACTCAGCAATTCAGTGAGATTTTCAACATCTTAGTGAGACCCCATCTCAAAATAATGAATAAAAAGGGCTGGAGATATAGCCCAGTAGTAGAGCTCCCCTGGGTTCAATCCATAGTATGGGGGCCAGGGAGGGGGGAAGTTGTATCCTCCATCAATTACCCTATCTAGATTTCTAAAAAGCTTCTAAATTTTTAAAGAAAATACTATTGCCATTAGGTAAATTTATATATGTTGAGCTTAAAGCCAAATGGGCTCAATGGGAATTAAGAATACAGGAAAAAATAAAGCCTAGGGGTAGATTGTCTTTAAACCTGACTAAATCCATGTTATGGTTTGGATACAAGGTGTCCCCCCAAAAGCTCAGGTGTGAAACAATCTAAGAAGGCTTAGAGGTGAAATGATTGGGTTATGAGAGCCTTTACCCAATCAGTGAATTAGATTAACTGGGTGATAACTGAAGGCAGGTAGGATGTGGCTGGAGGAGGTGGGTCAATGGGGGTGTGCCTTTGGGTTATATATTTTGTATCTGGAGAGTAGAGTCTCTCTTTTCTTCCTGATCCTGTCCTGAGCTTCCTTCCTCCCTCACACTCTTCCACCGTGATCTCAGCCTCACCTCAAGTCCCAAAGAATGGAGCCTATTGTCTATGGACAGAGACCTCTGAAACTGTAAGCCCCAAAATAAACTTTTCCTCCTCTTTAAAAAAAAAAAAGAAAATACAGAGTCCTATTTATTCATTCAAGAGCTTCCCACTAGGAACCTATAATATGTATTATGTTAGACATTTTGGGATGCTACAGATATGGATACTTCCAGAAATAAGCTAATCAAGGGCAGAAATTATCAAGTTAGTAAATATCACCCAGTCTTATTACTTAAGGAATAAATTGCTTCTGCAGGAAGCATTGGCTATAAATACTCCCCAATGTTTCCAGCCTCTGCACATTAAACAGGTCTGACTTGAAGACCCTCCAGCCAAAATTAAGATAAGAAATGATACATCCAGAGAAAGGGTCGTTGTCATCACACAGGACCTCTGGCCCACTTTTTCAAAATAAAGTAGTAACAGATAAGGCCCAGGATAATTGTTAATGAGTTCATTTTGTTTTGATGTAACCAAATCGTTATTAAAATAATTCTTAGGATTTACAGGCAGATACTCTGTATCCTACTTCACAACCAGCAGGGTATTTTGAACTACTGCTCTCCCCTATCCACACCAAGTTCCATTCTCAAAGGAAAGAGCTACATAACTCATGGCTATGGCACTGGGACTCGAGAAATTTCCTCTTTCCTCATCCAGTTAAATAGAAGCAGCTAAACAGAAAAATCAACAGACAAGCACTAAAAACTAATAATGTACCATTACATTGGCAAAAATACTCATTTAGTGGTATCTTTGGGAATGACTATGTGCCAGGCACTGTATTAGTTCTATAGCAATTTAGAGCTTCTAATCTGATGGGAGAGATAGAGGACCCCAAGCTAATTAACATCAGTACTAACAGTGGCCAGTGCTTCCAATGAAATTCACATGAGTAGCATGATGGAATAAGCAAGGAACATAAGTGAAAATAACAAAGGGTTGGGGATTTAGCTGAACAGTAGGGCTTGCCTAGCAGGTGTGAGGTTCAAGTTCAATCCTCAGCACTGCATGAGGAAAGAAGGGAGAACTTGGTAGAGACCTATCTAGATAGGGTGGCCATGACAGATCACCTCAATCCAAGTCATACAATGACTGAATATCACCACAAAGATGACATAAATGAAGAGTAGGATTTCTTTAGTGGGTGGGGGTTGTACCTGGCATCAAACCCAGGGGTACTTACACTGAGCCTCATCCCCAGCTTTTTATTTTTTAAGACACGGTTTCCAGAAGTTGCTGAGGCTGATTTGAACTTGCAATCCTCCTGCCTCAGCCTCCCCAGTCACTAAGACTACAGGTGTGAAGCATCATACCCATCAGAGTTCATGTTTTAAAGCATCAAATGTTTATAAGGGGAGCTCTGAAAAATGAGTAACAAGTGCCTTCGGCCAAAATAAAAGCCTACCTCTGACCCCACTTGGTCCGAATGAGTGTGAGGAGTCAGGACCTGTTCTGGGTGACCGCACTGCAGCTTCGCAATCCTGGACTACATACTTCAAACCTCAAAAAGCTGCCCTGGAAGACAGCTATGGGAAAACTACAAGATGGGCATCTGCAGAGCTGGCTTCTGGCCTGTTTTCAATTAGTCAAGAGTCTAGGATTTTGAAAGACTGGAAACTGCGGCTCCCGTTTTGGCTCCCTTTTCCCACACCTCTACCCACCCGCACTAGGCATCGCCACTACAGTGCAGGTTTCGCTGACCCTAAAGAGATCACCAGGGACAACTTTCCTCTCCTTAAGGGGAAAGAATAACGCTGTCCTTACACCAGGAAAAGTGAAAAGTGGAGTCCTCAATAGTTACAGACCTTGGGAAAACACCGGGTGCCCCGGGAAGAGCGTTAGAATTGAGCCTCTCCAGACTCTAAATCTCGGGGTTCAAGTCACCACTTGTGTATGATATTAGGCAATTTAACCCACTATGAGCCTCAGTTTCCTGAGGTAGGAGCCTAAGAACAAACACGAAACTACTCAGAACAGGCCTGCGCATGAACCCTTTGCTCCATTTGAATTTTGAGCCACCTTTTTTACCTTCTTTATAACCTTCCCAAAAAGGTTAATTTTTTTTTTTTTTCTGACAAAAGAAATACTGCAGGGCTGGAGCAATGGCTCGGTGGTTATGGCGCTTGCCCAGCATGAACGAGTGCACGGGTTCAAACCCTAGCACCACGTACCCAATTAAGGGTCAGAGCAACGAAAGCCATGTGAAAAACTCCATAAAAATGCTCTCTTTCTCTCTCTCTCACTGTCGAAGGAGGAGGAGAAAGAGGAGAAGAAGAAGATAACAATTGACTCTCAGAGATATGCAAAGATCAACCACTGGGATTCCCTCCTCAATAGTCAGTAGAGGGCTACTGGGTAAGGCCAAGGCTCAGGAAGCACAAAACCACCATATTTCGCTAGTTAGCTGTGTAATCTCAGTCCAGTTCCTTCACCTCTCTCTACCTCCATTACCTTCCTCATTGTAAAAATACTATTTCATCTCAAGGCGGTTGTGAAACTTAGGTGGCAGGATTCACTGGCTTCACCAAGTCTTGGATGTTAGAGTAGCCCAGATATCCCAGCATCACACCACCCCGAAGGCCAGCATAGCCAAATCTAAGCTGGAAGGCTAAGGCAAGAAGACTGCATCGGAAGAGCTTGTTTCATCGACAACTTACGTAAAATTCACCTACTTTCTCTATCTTCAGATGACATGGCACATAGCAGCAAATGTCAGAAGTGGAAAAAACGGTGAGCGCCTCTTTCGCAGCACAGGAGACGCCGCAGGGCACGGAGCAGGGCTGCACCGTTGCTGCACAGGGCTGGAGTCCCGAGCTCAGCTCACTGACGCTCCTAACAAGAGCTGAGTTCTTTTAAATCTGGGCGAGGCAAGCAGCACCTTTTCTCACTCAGCCCATCAAAAGAATCACCTGGGGCACTTGTTAAAATTCCCGACTCCCTCGGGCACCCAAACACCCAGGGAGGATCTCAGGGGAGAGCCTTCAGACTCTGCACCCCAAATGGATCCTGTGATCGGGTCTCTGGGAGCCACTGCACATAGCAGCCCGATGGTTATTTGGTTTCCACTTTCCTTTCCCTTCCACCCCAGCCCACTGCCTGTGAAACCATTCTCAGCAGTTTCACAGACAAAATGCTTACATTAATTAACCTTAATGACAGGAAGATTATTTTCACCTGAAAACTATCAATGGCTTGAAAACAAATTTGTTGATGGAAACAGGTGTTCCTTCTCCAAACCAAGGTGCAAATCTGGCTTACAATGACTGTGGGCGTTTTCATAATTCAGAGCTCATCCAAAGGATAAAAGGGGCTCAGTCCAGCAGCTGAGAAGCCCTGGGTGGCAGCCCCTCTCATCCTTGGCTAGGTTCCCAGCCTCTTTTTTTACCTGCTTCCTTTTTTTGACGGATGGGAAATTTAAGTTTTCTTTTCCTCTTATCATAAAAGTCCTTATAGATTCTGGATTACACATACAGAGAAATTTACCTTGCTTCTCTCCTTGCTGAAGGCTACAGTGTAAGGAGAATAAAGGGAAGCAAGGTTGCAGTACCTAAGAAGCCAAGAGATGCCCCTGGCTGGCCTGAAAGAATGACAAGCCCCAGAAAAGAGGCTGACAAAGTTGTGTGTGCCCTGGGGCATTTTTTGCAACCCTGACAAGCTCTGCTATCTATCCAGGCATCAAAAAAAAAAAAAAAAAATTCAGCGTTTCTTGTATATTTAAGGTAGCAGGCAGGTGCTATAGGAAATACAATCCACGTTCTGAAATCCATACACTCCAGGAGCTTACAGTCCAGAGATGGCTAAAGCATTAATTAAAAAGGAAGGACAAACAACAATAAGTTTCAAAAGTTTGAAGGAGGGAGAGACTGTTTTCTACTCAGTGAACTGCAAAACACCTTGGAGAAATTCACTTTCCCTCAGCTTCTCGTTTTACCACTTAGGAAAGCTAACATCTCCTAAATTCTCATGACCTAGATGGATTCTCAGAGAGGATTTAAGAGACTTGACACTAACAACGAGTCTGGGCGTTCATCACAGGTTTTCTAATCCTAAATAAGTCGACAAATGTTTATTTGACACCTACTATGTTCTTGGGACTGTTCTGGGGATACAGGATGAAAAGACTAAAACCCTGCCCTTAGGCAGCTTGTGTTCTGGTGCTAATTTTATTATACCACATCCCAGAAGGAACAAAGCCGTAGAATGAAGATATAACGTGGGGAAATACAGATGACATCAGAGCTGAGTGTCTGTTCCAAATTATATGTAGCAACGAGAGGAAGGATGAGTAACAGACATTTCAAAAGAATAAAACAAATTAAGTTGAAAAAGTTTTCCCATCAGGACGTTGTCTAAGAAGCCTGCTCAATTTGCACACAATTTCCAGCACAATAACACTCCTTCAGTTTTTGTTTTTCTATGAATGTGTATGGTCCTCTTCCATCTACCTCATAAACTCCACCAGTGAAGGTACAGCTTCTCATTTTCTATATTACTTGCCAGAGCACTTATTTTTGTGTTTTTATTCTTTACAGTCATTCCCATCATACTGACTGGCAAAGAGAAATTACCTGTCTTTCTGAAATTATATAACATCAGCCTTTGGCAAAAGTAAAAATCAAACAGTTTTTAGATATTAATAGACCAATTATACAAAGTGATGTGTTTCAAATTCTCTGAATTCACACTTTACCCAAAAGTCATAATAATGTTTCCATATTTGCAATTTTTGATTTAAATATTTTATTTTTCAAAATTTGATTCACCAACTAGCTCAACAATGGTCATGAGCACTATATTTTTGGCATCAAACCAGCCATTATTGTCTATAGACTCTATTATTTAAAAAAAAAAAGTAGTTCTGAGTATAGCCAAAGATTAATATCTGAGTGCAAAAATAATTAGAGAAATTCATGACAGGACTGACTAGAGTTCATTTGTAATCATAATGAATTAACTTTGCAAGACCCCATAGTTATAGCCTGTGCAGATGTGGTTGCCCAGTTGGATGATGGTATAGAATAACACACCCAAGACATCTTAATGTTTAACACTTGAAACATTTGTGGTTTCCTACAAGCTCAGCATAATCTGGAGAGCATAATCTGGATTCCCTTTTTCCTTTGTAATATAATGTATCAAAGATGTGAAAAAGGATGCCATATGGGGCTGGAGCAGTGGCTCAGCGGTTACGGCACTTGCCTGGCACGCATGAGTTCGTGGGTTCAAACCCCAGCATCACATACACAATGAAGTCTCCAAGCACCGAAGGTCCATAAAATTGATTCTGTCTTTCCCTCTCTCTCACACTGTCCCTCTCTTTATAATAATAATAAAAAAAAAGGATGCCATAATCTAAAGATGGTCCTACCACAGAGTGATCACAAAATTCACACTTTCCCTAAATTGCTTCCAAAACATCACTGACGCTGTGTAGAAGCTGTTAGAAATACTGGGCGTGTAATAAAACAAACACGTGGTCGGAGGTGGGTGAGCAAGGCAGAATTTACTTTGTACTGAAGGGTGGAAGAAAATGCAGGCCAACACAGGGAATCTGCAGAATTTATTCTCAACCTGACATAAACGCTGCCCTTCATCCTTACTGGAGGAGTTCAGGGGTACTGTTTGCATGATTGGCTAATATTGGATGGGGCCGGGAACAGGAAGTAAGGTAGGTGGGAATGAAAGTCAAAGATGTGGGGGTGACCTGGAAGTGGGCAGTGCTTACAGGTATAAGGAGACCTGTGTTGGGGAGTTTTAAACATGACTTCCTCTAACCCTCATGGTTCCCTGACTTAAGATGGCTTCCTTTTTTTTTTTTTTAAAGAGAGAGAGAGGGGAAGAATCAAATTTATTTATTTATTCATCTGGCAATCATTGCTCCTATATTTAGTTGTGTATGTGGTGCTGGGAATTGAATCCTGGTCCTTGTGCATGCCAGGCAAAGGCTCCAACCATTGAGCCACCACTCCAGCCCAAGATGGCTTCCTTTTACAGGAGAACTTTAACACTGCATTCTGAAAATGAACCATCAGACTTTATATTTCTCACACAGCAAATGAAAGCTACTAAAAATCCCTGTCTTGCTTCCAATTAAGAACAGCAGCAACATCACCTCAGAAAGAATTTAATCATGAGGAAGAAAGGCCAGGTAGCTTTACCACCATCAAAACACTAAAAATTGCTTTGGCAGATTTGGGGGAGGTTTACCCCCACTTTGAACAGTCTGATTAATCAGGGGAGTAAGAAAACGTCTGCTCCATGGGGATTTGGGGAATCTGCAGTTTTCTGAAATAAGCCACATGGCTGAAAAATCAATGCTTTTTTTTTTTTTTTTTTTTGCAGCTGAGCCCAGCTGAAGGCCATTGTCCTTATCTAGTTATCAGGAGGCACTGCCGGCCTCAACCCACAAGCGCCTCTGTTTAGCCAGGTGTTTTCAATTTTATGCTTAGTTTAACTGCCCATGCTGGGTTTGTTTCCTGCTGGCACAGGACCACATAATGGCTCTGACACAAAGGGACTGCTAAGGCTCCGGATCCAGACTTTTCTCTTTTGGGGGCGGGTGGGGGGTGGGGACGGTGTGTGTGGGGGATGCATGCTTTTTGGCCAGATTTGGCCAGATTTCTGCTTGGGTCAAGGGCCTCTTCCTGGCTATCCCTCTGCTAGATTCAAAAATTTCAGCTCCTGTCCTATATCCCACAACGGTTTTGCTTGCTTAAATCTTTGACACTTAACCTTCCACCCTCGACCCAGGTTTTGGATTTCTGTCCAGTGTGTGACTTTGGCCTATCTGAGCCTACACTCTAAACTTTCAGATCCTGTGGTCCAGCATAACCAAAACCTCCTAGGTACTCACTCAGATCTATCTGGTTTCTAATCTCATCCACTGACTGAATTTTTCTCTTTTATTAGATGGAGATAATAATAACCATTTTATAATCCTCATAATGCTTTATAAGGGTGAATTGAGTTAAAGAAAAAATTTAAAGGTTAATATGATTCTTATGTGAATGTAAAATTAACACTTCAAAGATCTTATTGAAGTCATTAAATTAATGAGGAAAACAGATATAACGACTAGTGCAAAGAGCATACAATATATAGGCAATCTGAAAGGTCAAGATTAATTTGTAGATATAAAATCTCTTCTACAAGGAAGATGGGATTTGACAATTGAATCTCCATAGCAGTAAAATGTATTTGCCTTATTCTCATTTTTTTGCAACATATTATAAAAATAATGAAAAGTACACACTTCTGGAGAAACAGTAAGAGTATTCTATATATCCCCTAACAATCTATTATAAAGAGACCCAGTAATCCTTTTTGCTGTTAAGAAGTTTTTTACAACCTTTCTTAGTGTCTGTATAAGTAGATTTGTGCAAAAGCATTTTTGAAATACATTTATGTACCCAAAATTTGTCAGCAACAAATATTTTTTCTACTGATAGAAGAGAATGTGATCAAACATGTACTCTTTGTAACTCCATTAAAAAATAAAGGATTAAAGAGCTCTCCAAGTATTTAATACAGGTACTTAATAAATGGCAGATATTTAAAATCAATAAGCATGCATGCACATCTGCACATATACACTGATCTACTCAATAGCTATACAACACTTTGGCCAGCTTTTTATTTATTTATTTTTGTGTATTCAGGTAAAAGAATGCTATGGAGCACTTACCTTCACTAGGCAGTGAAAAATCCTGTTCCTTCTAGACTACTTTTTATTTTCCCCACCTTTATGTCCATTAATGACCGGTCCTAAGCTCAGTGGCAGAATCAAAGGATTACAAGCTGTTGACACCAAGAACCTGCCAGGCTGAATAAAACTGTCTTCAAGGAAGAGCTCTGGGAATTTTAATCAACCATCCCAGGTAACTTTGAATCAAAGAAATGCCAAGCAGCATCCTGGAGCTTGGTGATGAAGAAGGTGGTCCACAGGGGAGGTCAGGCCATAAAAGCTCCTGACTGAATAAGGACATATGTTTGCGGTTGAAAAAAAGGGAAAAAATTTAAGAAACGTGACAACAACTGAGATTGGTGTTCAAACTCCTTTAAGAGCACATGTACAAGATAAAGTGGGTGGATCACTCCAAAAGCATGAACAGTCCATGAATTTACAGTTCACGTGATGAGTTGAATCCGTAAAGTGAAATATTCTGCAATATAATTGAACACCATAAGCTGGATTCATAATAAAGCAAACATTGTCGTTTGTCAGTTTTATTCATTGAAATCAGTAGTCAATATCAAAGCAAACAATGTAAACAACTTATATGCATCTGACATCATAATTTCTTTGTGGATGTCCCACCCCAGAGGATAAGCAGAAGGCTTTTCATTTTGAGTCAAAGTCTCAGGATTGTATTATAAATGTAAAGAGAGGATTTCAACGTTGTTACTCTCAGAAACCAAGTAAAAATTTCACATATTTCCGACACTAATAGCCATAGCTTTTCTTCTGCATCTCAGAAAACCACGTGCATACTTATTAATACAACTGTAAGGTACACTGGGGAAAATTACTACAATGCTGTTCCAATAATAGTTCCAAAAAACACATATTGTGAATCTATCTGTTCAGGCTGTCAGTTTGGAAAATCATTTAACTTCCTTGTAACATGGAAAGAATGGAATGTCGCTATCACAGGTGGTGTGGTGGGAAGCAAAGGGGAAAGAAGCACGTGAATCATTTTACAAATCATGCCAGTTACTGCAAATTCAGTTATTCCACGCAGATGTGAAATCTCCAACTCTGAAAAAAAGGGAACTGAGCCAGCCTGCCTGATGCCGGGTCATGGAAAACGGGCCAAACTGATAAAGCTACTTCAGAGATTGTAGAGAAGGGATATTTGAATCTCAAAAATCAAAGAAATGCAATGAAATACGAGCTGGTTCAGGTTATATGGGATTTGTCAGAAACTCTCACTCCTCCAAGATAATATGAAGTAGGCAACTGTGAAAGAATTCCACATCCTACTGCCATTTTTCACTTATAAACTGTCCTAACTTCAAAGTCTCCTCAATGAAAACCAGCACGCTTGCTCTTCTATGTACAGTGACAGAAAATCTAGCAGGGCTTTGGAAACTATGTTCCTTACTATACCATAGGTCTATTCAAGCGATTGTTCTCAGGCCACTGTAGGGGTGCCACAGACAGCTATAGATGCTCGGACTTCATGTGAAAGGAAGACTTGTAGAAACAATTTGGATACAGGGATGACGGCTGGGAAGAGCGCTCACAAGACAACTCTGACCCTTAGCTCTCACCATACTATTTATTGAGGTGAAACAAAGGTTTTCTAATCAACCTAATTTAATCAACCTAATCTTTAGAGAGAAAAGATGCAGCTGCACTTCTAAAAAACACTCCTGAAAACAGGTACTGGCCATAAAACTTGTTTTTGTAAAACTAAAGGTTAATAAGAATGAATATCAAAAGCAGCTGTTATCTAGGGGGCTGGGATGATCTGTAGGCATCCAGGGGTGCATCTGAATGACTTGGAGGCATGACTGCTTGCAGGTACATCTCATGCCATCCCATGATGTGGTCCAACAGCCTGTCATTAGATCATCTCAGTGCCTCAGGTCATGCCTGCGACAATGTGGGTTCCCTAAGAAGGATCTCATTCACCAATGTGACTGGAACGTTGAAATCAGTGGCAGCTTTAAAGGCAGTATCCAGCTTAGGTGAGGAAATTATAAAATACGTTATCCCTGACTCTGTTTCTATGCATTGGAGTCCCTTTTATGGTGTGTGCCATCAGACATTCTTTGAATTTTATAGTGACTTGTGAAAATGTCAGGAGTGATTATCCCAAAGAACTGAATAAACAGCTCTTTGGTATAATATGATTACCCATAAAGAACTGGAAATTAACAAGGCATTGTTATAGGAATATATTGGAATCGTTCTAATGAGGCTGTTAAGAAACAGATACCGGATTTTCCCCACTGCCAAACTAATATTTTCTACAACAGATTTCTAAGGCAATTATGTCCCACAGTGGAAAAGGAATCAGAGACCTATGTGGGGTATTTAGAAAACAACTAATATAAGAAATAAGGAATATAGGTTGGTAAGAGAATTGGTTTAGTGCTGTTGGTTGTTTTTGTTCTTTCTAAAACTATGCTTATGGGGGAGAAAAAGCAAACCTGAGATATTGTATGTCTCCTTTCCACTCTAAACCTCACCCAAACCCAACCCAAGTGATCAGTACTAAAAAAAGTGGTGAGTCTCTCTAAAATTATTTTCTGAATGTAAGCATGAATGTCCATATTATATATTTAAACACACACATCTACAGCCATATCTTGCTTTTTCATTTGAATGCATAGAATTTGGAGGTCTTTTACATAAGACGTTAGATACACAATTATATTAAAAAGAAAGTTGCTGGAAACAAGCGGTACTCATTCCAGATCAGTCATCTGGGCTTCTAAAAGCTGCCTAGGTAAGCCTAATGTTCATGAGTTGATTAGGTGCTAAAATAAAATAGTAAGCCCCAAATTTCTTTATGTAACCAAATGCAGAAGTCTTTTGTTTATAGTAATCCAAATGCATTTGCAGAAAAGGATCCACAGAGGAAGGTTCAGAAACATCCATATGAGTTCTTAATAACTACTACCACATAAACCAATACAACAAAAATAACATGTTAACTCAGATCTGACCTGCCAGGGAGAGCCAGTAAACCCAGACATGACCAAGTAACCTCAAACATCTCTAGAGAACACAATACGTGATGCTGTGGCCTAGTAAATTGGTGGCAGTCTCATAGATCTTCAAATTAAACCAGAGTCTAGAGCAGTGCTCTCCAAACTGGAGTGCCTGCAAAATGATGCATAAGGACAGAAGAAGAATCATAAACATGTTCTGTACATTTGTTTTAAAATCCTCTTTAAAAGAGACTATGTTTTTAAATTTTATTAAATAATTTATTTGTGCAGTAGTTCATTTGTACAATTTGTAATTATACAAATTAGATTGAACTGAATGAAACTGATATTTTTATAAATCAAAAGATCAGCAGTCTTATATGGTTCAACCTAACATGTATAATTAAAATCTGTGTATTTCCCATAGTTTAAACTGTATATCAGGCCTTCTCAACCTCGGCACTATTGACATTTCAGGCTAGATAATCCTTTGTTATGGGGGTAATAAAACCCTGTATGTTTAGGATGTTTAGCAGCTTCCCTGGTCTCTACCTACTAGACATCTGTAATACTTCTCCCCACCCCCATCAACTGCACAACACCCCAAATGTTTCTGGACATTGTCAATTGTCTCGGAGAGGCAAATCATCTGCTATTGAGACATACTCTTCACTAAATGTATGTGCTGAGTTTTTACAAATGAATTGAAAGACTAAAATAGCCTGGAGACCACTGCCTAAATAACAGAGCCACTAACATTTAGAATGATGCCAAAATACTAGTCCAACATGAACTTTTGCATGAGTTTTGTGTTTGAACCTTCTGTTAAGGATAGTCCAGGTTCACCACCACCATGCGTATTGTGATCAAGATAACTCATAACAGCATCATGCCGTGCACAAGAGGTACCTACAAAGAACCATTAGCAAGGGAAGCAGAAGCAGCTGCTCTCCCAAGCTAAACCGGGGGTAGACAATAAGGGTAAGAGGAAACATATCCGAAAGCTCCAGAAACAGCAGTCAGATAAGCCAGGCTGGCACAGAGTCATCAGGCCTGGTTACGCTTTTCCCAAGCAAAGTCTTTCAGAAGGCTCTGAAACACTGGATCACAAAATGTTCTCAAATGCCTTGTCATAAACACAATGAGAGTGGCAGGCAAGAGCCAAAGGACTGTCTTCCCAGATGCACATGATAGAAGAGGCTGTTAGTCACAAACTGATCCATGTATCACCCCCACATTGATGGAGGTTTAATCAATATAACTTTCAAGAGTGAAGCTATATAGACATGCGATGGCCCCATGTACATGCCCTCCATGATATGTAAACATATACGTACAGTGCTAACTGAGCTCATCCTCTACCAGGAGCAAACAAATATGTGAATAAATGTTCCAACACGTTTAGCAATCAGGGAAATGCAAATCAAATCTACACTGAGATTTCACTTCACCCCAGTTAGAACGACAACCATCAAGAATATAAATAATGATAAATGCTGGTGAGGCTGTGGGGAGAAAGGAACACTTACACAGTGTTGGTGGGACAGAAAATTAATATAACCACCATGAAAGGACTAGGAATGGAACCACTATATGACCCAGCTATTTCATTTCTTGGTATTTGTCCAAAAGAACCGAAACCAGAAACACTAGCAATGCATGTATTGCAAGGTTTATAGCAGCAAAATTCACAGCAGCCTAGGTGTCCATCAACAGATGAACACATAAAGAAAATGTGATACGTATACACAATGGAGTTCTACTCAGCCATAAAGAAGAATGAAATCTTGCCATTTGCTGGGAAATGGGTGGAATTTGCTGGGACGTTTCCCAGCAAATGGAATCATGTGAAGGGAAATAAATCAGACTTAGAAAAGTCAGAGGTTGAATGTTTTCTCCCATATGTAGAAGCTAGAGAGAAAGAAGGAATTTAAAAAAGGAGATTCCACAAAAATAGAAGTGAGATTAGTACAGTGGAAATAGGAGATTGAGAACAGGGAAAGAAAGAGCTGGAAAATGAAATTGAAAAAATCCTGCTATACGCATGTATGGACAAATCACAATGATTCCCACTTTTACATATAATTACAATGTGCCAGTTAAAACATATATTATGTATATATAACTAGGAAGGAGACCAGTTGAGTAAAGGAAGGGAATCTGGGGGAGGGAAGATGAGAGGGAGAGGGAAAGGAAAGTACTGAGAAATGAAATGAAGCAAATAATGTGATGTGCACGTACGATTGTGTCACAATGAACCCCGTTATTTTGTGCAAGCATAATGACACCAATAAAACTTAAAAAATATTATACATCTCTGGATGAGTTGGTTTAGGTTTTTTAGAAAAAGCAAAACTTGTGAAGTTCAAACACATGTTCATTTATTCGTGGATTTGAATGCACCGTCATTCTTCAAGAAAAGAATAAAACCTGCTTTACAAACACCAGTTGAAAAGCTTTTAGTCATGAATCTGTCAGTCTTGGCTCCCCTCAAGCACTGGTGTATATAAGATGTGACAATATAGCATTTAGACGTTATCACAACTGACAAACACCAGCCTCATGCTACTTCCTAAACAAATATATGTAGATATGTGACAGACAGTTTTTAAGTTCTTATTTAACAGCCTCAGAATTTGCTCTCTTTCTCAGGCATTAATATTTTTGGATACAGAGTGGGAGGAAGTGTGGGAAGGAGGGAATTCTCAGAAGGAGCTGAATAAAAGCTGGCATTAAAAAGGGACTGGGATTCCCCCATCCTACCTCTTGCTTCTCAGAGGGAAAATGCAAGACTTTAGTCTTGAGAAAGCCTCCCCACTGGCCTGACCCTTCGGAGCAGGCTGCCCGCCAGCCCTGAGCCCTAGGACAAAAGCCAGTGTTGGCACCCAGCATCTCTGTTCTGTAGATTTTCAGAAGCGATGACTGAGAATCTTCACAAAAGTATATCACATTTTTTTCTTTGTTCTTTTTAAAATGTTCTAACTTCAGGAGTCTCATTTATTTAAATAGGATTATGACTGTTCAACATAAGTGAATAATTAAGAAACTGAACTTTATAACTAACTTTAGAACTTATCATAGGCTATGTACTAATTTAAATATTTACATGTTTAAATTCCAATAGTCCCTAATTCCATTAACATACACACACACACACACACACACACACGCACACGCGCGAGCGCGCGCGACCTATGAGGTAGATATAAGTTTTAACCCTATTTATAGATAAGGAAACCAAGTCACAGGATCTGAGGTGGGTAAGGCAAATGAGGTTCTCAGGGTGCAAGGGCATGACCATCAAAGGGGTCTCACATTATTTTAGAATACAGTGAACCTGCTAAGGAAGCTGGACTTGGATCCCCCATGGCTGCAGGGATACCTAAACTGAACACATTCAGGAGGGAATGTTTAGGGATTTGGTGTCTGAAAGAAGCTAACACCTTAGCTCCACTAGTTACTAGCTGTAAATATTAATTTCTCTGAGCCAGATGCTACTTCTGTGAAAAAGAAAAAGACGATAATATACACCAAGGGACTGCATCCCAGCATTTGAGTTTGAAAACGTGTTCATCAAAAGTCTTGACCCCCAAGGTTTACTCAATAAGCATTCTTTACCCTCCTTACCCACAAGAAATCTTTATTTAATATATTAGTGATAATTTTTTAAAAATTATACTTTATGTTGACCAAAACTAAACATTGTCATTGCTTACTTAAAATCAATGGGAATGTAATGATTGGACAATGTTCAGAAGGTGATCTCTTCAGGAGAATGCAAGGAAATTTGCCGAAACATGGGCTTTTGGACTTTGGGTATCTGCTCTTTATGTATGGGTTCCATGACTGGAAACTCAATTATGGCCATCAATAGATAGCTGTTTAAACAGATTCTGTGACAATCATGCAATGAGTACCACATGTCCCATACAAAGAGCTCTTCATGTTCCAAAATGAAAAGATTCACACAATACATTAGTTCGGTGAACAAAGTGAAGTTCAGAACCAGGAATGCTAGCATTTTAAATAAAAAGGAAATTCAGTATGTGTACGCTCATACTTGCATGCCCATGTAAAATATGTCTCTAAAATAATACATAAATAACTATGAATATCAGTAGCTCTGGTGAGGAGAAATGTGGCTGTTAGTCAGAGAAGGGAAAATTCACCATATACCTATCTATTCACCCTTAATTTATAATTATGTGAATATATCAATTGCTTCAAAAAATAAGGAACATCAGGAGATGACTCAGGAGACTGTTCCTAGTCATTGAAATAAAGGAGACAACTATCTGGGAGCTCAGAAGTTACTGCAGCTTTCTAGATCAGCTTACTAGAGCCAGTGTCACGTGGAAGGTTGCTAGAAAAACCATATCTTGGTTCCCTCTCAGACCTCTTGGAAAGGAATGTCTGGAGGTGGAAACCACAGATTGGTTTCAAGACATCTTCTGGATGATTCCAATGCTTGCTCAGGTTTGAGAAGCACCCTTCTAGATGGCTGTCTAATTCACAAGCTCTGTGGGCTGGCTGCAGACACACCCGGAGAGTTTATTTAAAACAGGCACCCAGACCCTGTGCTACACCGAACTATAAGATCCCAGATGAAGCCCAAGGAACCTGTATTGTTTAAAAGCCTGAATCTGATACTAGAGTTTAGGAAACACTTTCCAAAATCCAGATATTTTTCACTGCGATTAATTTGCATGTTGCAGTCTACGGAGACCCAGCCCCAAGCCTCCTGCTCACAATCCACTGGAGCTCTCAGTTGAGTACATGTGCAGTGATCTTTGTACAATGGAGCAAACTTTGTCATTCTTCAGAATGACCTGGAGGGCTTGCTAAAACACAAACTGCACTCTCTCAACTTCCGTTTCTCATTCAGTAGAGGGTTCAGGGTGGTAATAACCTGCCTGATGACTTCCTGGTAGTACTGACGATGATCAATTGGTCCTAGCACTTGAAGAATCACTTTTTTAAACCATTGATTTTCAAGCAAAAAGCTCCATGCCCTTTGCAAGTATATTGCCAAATACAGTCATGATGTTTGAATTTTTGCTCTAAGTGAAGATGCACATCACAGATGTGGGTGTGAGATAGAACTTTGAGCTGGGGAGCCTGTACTGTGCAATGGTGGCTAGGTACAGTGTGGTGAGGGCAATAACAGGTGGTATTACCAAATACTGAACAGGCAGGTGCCCTCAGGAGAGTGGAAGAACTGCGAAGAGTTCTTCTCAATCAGGAAAAAAGTCACAAAGGTCATTCTGTGGCTTCTGGGGCAAGTATCACTGCCACTGGAAAAAAAACAAGCTGAGGTGGGAGATGAGCAAGAAGAGACAGCAAAACACAAAATACAACTGAAGTTCTGACCCCATTATTTCTAATGGATGTTAATTTTGTCATGAGTTAGGAAGAAGTATGCTGAGGAAATAGTTGTTTTATATTTTAAAGGTAAGTTTAAAACGTAAAAAGATCAGCCAGTAGAGAGGAATATAGACTATTGGCCTCAGGCCCTTTATACCCTCTCCCTTTATTTATCCAATTGCAATAAAGTCTCAATTTAAAGACTTATTCTATCATGCATTAGAATATCAGTAAGATTTTTTTCTTGCATTGTAAAAGCACTGGATATATTAAAATATTTCACAAAAAACTTTTGGGGGTTATTGTTATATTCCAAATCCTCATTCCAGTTGGTTTCATTCCTCTGATTCTTTTGCCTGCCCTGATAACACCTGAGGATTTATGACACAACACACCCTTATCACTATGGAAATGACTCTCAGGAGGCCGAAACTAGAATTTCCAGCCAGTGGTATTAAGCATCATTGCGCCAGTACTCCAAAATAGTAGCAATTAAATAGAGTTCTGATATTTGTAAGTAGGAGAACCAGAATTTCTGT
Source organism: Aplodontia rufa (assembly GCA_004027875.1). NCBI lineage: Eukaryota > Metazoa > Chordata > Mammalia > Rodentia > Aplodontiidae > Aplodontia > Aplodontia rufa. The sequence continues at coordinate 54,970 of PVKS010009814.1, forward strand.
GGCTTCTCAAATTCAGGGATTCCTCTAATACATCATTTCCCCTGCATGTGGGAATAATAATACAGGACAATTAAGGTGCAATGAGTGGCAGGTCCTAAGTGGATGGTGAGGCTTGCTCACCAAGAGAATTACTTCTGCACATTAGACTTCCAGAAACCCAAATGCATCAGCAAAATTACAGATTACTCAGAACCACTTGGGAAATGCCATGACTATGCTGTTAAATCTGTAAAGGTCAAGGGTCAACCATACAGTAAAAGATCAATGAATGTTATCAATTGCAATAACAATTCTAAGACTTCTTAAACACACACACACACACACACACACACACACACACACTTGAAGTTGGCTCAAAGAGTTCTAAGCATAAAATATATTAGCACTCAAGAAAAAAATACTCTCATTACAATTCATCAGGACATTAAATCTGCAACAACCTTAATTTCCTTCAGAGCATATATAAAATTTCCATTTCTCAGAAGCTTGTCAGTTCATCTGGGAATATGTGTATTAAAAAAATTCTAAATTACAGCCATTAGTGTATGTGAGAAAACTGTAATTAGTCTGAAATCACAACCATAAACCAGCCTTAACAGTTACAACGACAACATCCTGTCTTCAAGAACATAAAAAATGCACATTTGTTATTACCGCAATTGGTAAACTACTGGCCTGTAACAAAAGTCCCCATGCTATAGGATGGAAAACTTCTCCACCGTTTCAGCAAGAAACAAAGAACTCCAGCAGGATCAACTAGTGTTGATCAGCCTCCACTGTTCAGCCTTCATAGATCCTCAAAACCTACCCCGACTTCATCACAGCTGGGTAAGTATTCAACCCACAGCTGGAAGCTAGTTGGGCTTACTGCAGCTCCAGCTCCCAGGGCTGCTACCCTGAGACATGTTTTGCTTTTTATTAAACTATTAAGCAGATCACTGTAGACAGGTAAACTTCAATCACAGCATTTGGAAACGTAAAAATCAAAGCCTTTCTTGGGCTCTGTTTGCAGTTTCACAGTTCCTCATAATCAGTGGGCTTTTAGATTTGGCCAGGGATTAAAACAATGTACCATATGAGCCAAATCCAGATAAGGAAATTCCTTACTTTTCATGGCTCTATTTAACTAGCAGTGGAATAAATCAAGTCTGTCTGAAATTTCTGATTTGGTGACGCCCAGCCTTATTCAACCTTTCTGGGTCTAGGCTACCTTTACTGCATAAGTCTTTGTAACTCTTTTAACTGAAGAGACCATTATTATTTTCCCCCCTTGAATAAATTTCTAAATATAATGGAAATAGCATAGCAAGGAAGCTTATTTATTTTTAGGGAGAGAGGGACAGTGAGAGAGAGAGAGGAGAGAAAGAGAGAATCAATTTTATTTAGTTTTTCATGCGGCCATCATTGCTCTGATACCTCATTGTGTACTTGGTACTGGGGTTCAAACCTGCATCCTTGCACAGGCCAGGCAAGCGCTATAACTGCTGAGCCACTGCTCCAGCCCCAGAAGTTTATCCTTACAAGTAAGAAGTTATGTGTCCTCCACATAACTGAGCATACCTCAGTTAGGAGAGAATGCAGTTCACCAGCCACCCACTCTCAGCAGAGATGATATTGACCTTCACAGGGCAAGTATTGGTTATTGGAGTAGGGGACAATCTTACCTATGGCATGCTATTTTATGCATAAAGCAAAGATATACATACAGTACTTAAATAGACATACAGTATATATATGATATTAAAATTTCATTGAGGTGGGAAGGGAGGTGATTAGGGAAATAACGTAAAAAGAGATTGCTTAGGTAGGCAATGATGAAATGATGGTTTAGAGACATTGCTCCAAATATTGGCAGAGAGACTGAAACTTCCAGCCAAAACAATCACAATTATTATTTTGGAAGTATTATTAGTTCCTTAAATTCAGCTTTTAATAACAATCAAATGTCCTTTCTGAGGATAGCCATTGCAACATCACGACAAAAACAAAACAATTCTATATGATTACAAGGATTTTTACAAAACACTTGCAGTCTTGTTAGGAATGACTGAAATCCACTCTTAGGTTGATTTTTCAGGAATTCACAAACTACTTCTTTCTCTCATTGAATCAATAAGAAAGTATATATAATTATTACCTTCTTTGAAAATCCTAACTACTGATAATTTTATAATTGCCGGTGAAATTTTAACCATCTTAAAAACACAATAATCTGTATTTCTTGATAAGCTTCAGAAAGCTTATTTTGCAGAACGCTGCATGCATTTATAAAGCACGCATGAAAAATTGAATAAGCTGTGGACTGTTGCAATGATGTAATAGCAAAAATCTAAGCAAATGCCCCATGCAACTCATCTGCTTCCCCCACCCAGTGCCCTTTCAAAAAAACAAAAAAATACAGGCTAAACATAAAAGTATTTGCCTCATTAAAGAAAGAAATTAACAAAAACGTATGTTTCAAAAACATTTCAAGGAGATGGACATTCTTTTCCAAGTGTCTGAAATATATACAATAAAAGTTCATTCATAAGCTTCTCTTTCGAGAATCTTCCCCATGCCACCTTAAAAAAAAATGAATCATATAAAAAACAAAAAATGGCCACTTCAGGGCTGGAGAGGAAGCTCAGTGGTACAGTACTTGCCTGGCATGCCCAAGGACCAGGAGTTTGATCCCCAGCACCACATACACAAGTGGAGGAAAAACAAAAACCAGATGAAAAATTTTTTAAAAAATCAACTCTCTCTTCCTCTCTCTCTCAAAAAGCCACTTCTACCACTGAAAAGAAGAGTAGGTAAACAAGAAGCTTCTGTGCAGTTAGCAGAGGTTCCACGGGTGACAAAGCTTCCCACAACTGAGTGACTCATCTCTAATGCTAAGTCCAGTCTCCTTCCCTGCAGTTTCTTCTTTTGTGATAGTGTACCCATAGGTTTCAGAGCCAAGAAGACAGATCTGCTGTCCATAAAAACTTTTAATCTGATTTATGAAAGAATAAATCATACTCACAAAACAGGACTGGCACTTTTCTAAATTAAAGTAATCCCAATTATTATAATCAAAGTTCTTTAGTGGGCTGAAACAAAGCCAGCAGAAGCATTAACCTAAATGCTCAGTCAGAAAATGCTAATGCTGACATTCAGCTTCACGAAAAATTATACGGGGGAAAAAATGGCAAAAAGAAACAAATTCACATTACAGTGGAAGTTACTTGTAAGAAACGGAAATCTGGAGAAAGGATTTCAAATTCCACATTCAACTAAACAAGAGTTTCTTTCCATTAGGGAATTGTCATCTCGTAGGACAAAAACAGCTCTTATTTTCTGAAATGGCATTGTTACAGATATTCAGCTCGCCAAGCAGCTGATACAAGGCTTTGGGAGAAAATATAAAAAGTGATGTGTCAAACAATTTCACAGCTTAATGTGATGCAAGTCTAGTTTTTTTTTTTTAAATTCCCATGTATTTCTTGAATATAGTAATCATTTTAAGATTATGATATAAAATATCTTTATAGTAACAAAAGAGATATCATCAATGAAGAATCTCAAGCCATCATATAGGTATCCTATGTACAGGAGATAGAGGAACTGCTGGGATTAAATCAAATTATATCAGCATGAGTAGCTACTCAACATATATTATATTCATAATATATATTTTATTCACAATACCCCCAAGTCACTGGTTTAAATGAGAAGTTTGCTTTTGAAAATTAGGGAAGAAAATGGAAATTTATGTGTTATAGAAATAAAACATCATTAATTTCTAGATTATAAAAATAGAGTATTGTTCAAATGAGGCTATTGAGAATCCTTATATAATAAACAAAAATATTTTATATTTTATGCCAAAAATATGATAGAATTGTAATAGCCATGGCCATCTGCTAAACTTCAAACAAACCTGGATTTTAAGTCATACTTAACTTGGTGGAACAAACAAGGTGACATTTCAGTTTCTTCTGTATCACTATTCATCTGTGAACAATGGCAAAAATGCTTCTATAACGTATGATTCATGATGAGTCATTCTTATAAGGAAATAAATTAAAAATGAATTACCATAATGAATAACATCTAAATTCGTTTTTTAATGTTAGGAATAGGCACATCAAAGAGAATTTCAGATAAATGCTATTTCACTCTGAGTAGGAGAATTGTGGTTGTGCTTAATTTTGTGTTACGCTTTAACATGAGGTCACTAACTACAGTCTCATATTTGGTTTGGGTTACATGTCCTTTGACAGTTGTTTATAGGATTGGCATAGATATTTCAAGATGATGATTAAAATTGAGTGAGGCAAAGAGAAGGACCCAGTGGTGAACAGGGATGTCAAATGCTGGTGAATTTATTCTCTATAAAATTCCAAATGAAAACAATCTACTTTCTCCCATTTAAATAAGTCTCCATATTAGATCTTTCTATACTCAAGTGTGCTAAAATTCTTAACAGCCTGCAACTCACTTTCATGTTTGTCCGCAGGCTTTATGCCATAGGACATTGACATTATCTAATGTGGATTTGGAAGACAAAATCATTACTCGTATGTCTTCCCTCTGCCTAACGTAGCTGGAGTGCTCACCTTCCAGCTCCCAGATTGCCTCTTAAGAGCCCACTCTTCATCAGGTCTTTGACTTTAATCATTCTGCTTGGAAGTTTATTCACTTTCTTAGTCACTCATTCATTTATTCAGTCGTTCAACAAACAATTGCATGGTCTGCTCTATATGCTATGAAATCCACTGAACTCTGGGCCAGATAGGAATACATTTCACAAACATTAATATATACTATGCTTCTGCAGTTATATTTTTTAGAGAGAGAGAGAGAGAGAGAGAGAGAATCAATTTTTATTTAGTTTTTCATGTGGCTTTCATTGCTCCAACTCGTCGTTGTGTACATGATGCTGGGTTCGAACCCACAGACTCATGCATGCCAGGCAAGCGACGCAACCACTGAGCCACCACTCCAGCCCCTTCAGTTATATTTTTAAATGTAATTTTTCCTTCTACATTTAGAACTTCCAAAGGCAAGGGTTATCTTCTTCTAGGTGAAAAGTAGTAAATAGGGGCTAGAGCAGTGGCTCAGCAGTTACGGCGGTTGCCTGGCATGCATGAGTATACGAGTTCAAACCCAACACCATGTACACAACAAAGTGTTCAACCAACGAAAGCCACACGAAAACATGAAATAAAAATTGATTCTTTCTCTTTCTCTTTCTCTCAGTGTCCCTCTTGAAAAAAAAGTAGTAAATATGCATTTACTGCTAGATAAGACACATACCAAGAATATCTATAATAACTACTTTTATACTTTCTTAAATAAGTGGTATGCTTAAAATTATTCTCTGTGCTATAGGCATTGAAACAATAACTTCTAATAGAAATATTTAGCATATCCATTTTAATTTGTTCTGGGGGACATGCTAAGCATGTGCTCTTCCACTGAGCTATGCCCTCAGCACAATTTGATTTTTATTTGTTGGTTTTATACATTCACTGACCCAAGTTGTTTCCATAAAGCTTTTTTTAATCCATAACACAGTAATCTCTCTGTTAATAGCAAGTGCATAAATTGTGATAAAAGTGAAATGAAGGAGGATGCATGGTATCACAGTATTTGTTCTCTGGTAATTCATCTTCAGAGATGACCAAGTAAGCATAAAATATTAATACAAAAATGAAACTAAGAGTTTACACTTGAAATGTCACAATTATCTGACACTATGTTTAAAATGATTTATAAAAATATTATTTTGTTTAAAATGAATCCATAGTAACATGGGATTCATGTGTAGAGTATAATAACAGTGACTTTTCAGACATAATCCCTTTCTTTATCTTATAAAGAAATAGTACCTTTGGTTCTAAAGTAAAAATTACTTGTTGACTCCAGATAAATAATCCTAAGGGCCAGGAATTATTGAGATTAAATGCAGCACAGGAATCAGAAGTCTTAGGTTCTGTAATAAGCTCCATGTGCTACTAGTGTTTGGCTTTGAATAAAGCACGCACCTACTAAAGACTGTGATATCTGACTTCGCAATATGTAACAATATGGTTACTGTGAGAATTAAACTAATAGACTACAAGTAATTTGAAGCTATGAATGCCTTGTTTAAAATGAGAAGTAGTGAAATATATGGTTTTTCAAATAATAGAAGTAGTCAGTGCACATATAGGGCAAAACAGCTCTCGGAGAGTGGAAATGTTCACTTTCACTAGCCATTAGAAATCTCCAAGCCACAGCCTCCGCAGCACACAAGAGTATGTCTTCTAGGTCTACCCATGTCTTCCCTTGCCAAGTATTTATTATGTGCCTGCTGCAAATCAAGCACTATTTTGGGAACTGGGATTATAGCATTAAATATGAGGAGTGTTCCCATATGCCATGAAGCTAACATATTGGTTGGGGGAAAAGATGACCAAAAAAAGAGAATGAAGGAAGAAATAAGAGAAAAGGGAAGGAGGAGGAAAAGAAGAAAGAAATGAAATAATAATGTAGGATCATTAAAGGGAAAGTCATGAGCAAGGGGGTACATTTGGGGATGAGAGAAGACCTCGCTAAGACATTAGCATCTAAGTAGGAGGAGGTGACTGATAAGAAACGCTGGGCACACTGAGGCTTCTGCATCTTGATTCCCTGACTATTCCAAGTATCAATCCATAACTAAGCTGACCAACAAATCAGTTTGTCCTAGGAGGTTTGGAAACAAAACTCCAAGATCTTATTAAATGCTTGAACCAAACACTGAAGTAAAATGACCTAGGGTGGCTTGTTTCTGCTTTCTGAGTCAAGATAATCGGTCAATCAACACATGAAGGATAAATGAGGGAAGATAGATTGATGAGAAATCACACAGCCCTGGGGAACACTGACCTCACTTCTGCATAGCTTTCCAGTTCCTGGTTCTGGTCTCAAGTCTGGGTCCATGAGGTCCATCTTAATCCTTCAGATATATTCCCTTATTTAACTTACAGCAATCCAGATGGGCTTATCTTCATAAAACATGGTTATTATACTGGGTTAAATTGCTATCTGTGCTCCATTTGGAAGCACATTAGGTATCTATTTATTGAATTAATCCTAAACATTATCTGCTACAAGAAAGCATGGAATGGTGGAAAAGGAACATGGGCTGGCTGTGCTATGACAGTTAGGCAAAGGGACACTATAATAGGAGCTTCACAGAGCAACACAACAAGCAGCTTAGAATGTCCTCCAAACTCTGGCCAGCTGCTACATCATGGCACCTTAAGGGGAGAGTTGATAGGACTCTCGCCCAAGCAACCATTAACTTCACTCAGTTTTCTAAAATAACTCTACCTTTGAAAAGCCTGTCATGACAGTGCCAATCTGCTCAAAATCTTCAGCTTTTTAATGTACATATCCAAATTTCATTCCAAACATATTACAAAAACATTTACATGATCATACATGCCTACATGTATGAGGATATTTACTACAGCTTGCTCTAATAGTAAAAAATTGAAAGTAACATAAATATCCAAAGGCAATTGGCTTACCAAACTATGGTACAAACATAATGGGGCA